>JASCZI010182003.1:4369-14579 GCA_036250425.1 Stylosanthes scabra
GAGTTATACGCATCGTTTATCTGCTTCACCGTCAGAGGAAGCAACGACTGAGCATCACGATTCTGAAAACAAGAACAAACACATTAAGGAAGCTAAAACCCTAAACCCTAACATGAGAGTGAAGCTAATTAGTGTTTTATTGTGAAAAGTAAAGTGATTAAGGTAAGATTATGATGAAATTGGGAAAAAGCGGGAAAGAGGCGTTACTCTGGAAGTAGAGAAGGTGGAGGAAGAGTCGTGAGTCTGAGTAGTCTGAGAGGGCATGAATCCGCCGCCGGAGAAGGCGGCGTTGCCGTCAAACTGGCTCGCATTCGCATACATAATGCAGAGATTGAAATTTGAAAAGGTGAAGAGATTTCAAAATTTGCAGGAAACTGGAGTGGGAAATCAATTGTAACTGCTACTCATATCAAATTATCAATTATCTAATCGCTCCTCCTCTTTTCTTATTTTTCATTTTTTAATTGTGTTTCCTACTTTCCCTTTCCCGCCATTTTCATTTTAGCCTTCCAACTTTCAAATAAAAATGCTAAATTTCTCTACTTTTTTTAATCTATTTTGAGAAGATTTTCTTTTTATCAGAAAAAACTATATTTAGATAGAAAATATAAGAAATAATATTTTTAGTAGATAAATCATTATTTTTTTAAAAAAAAAGTATATTATTTGCTTAAAGTAAAAAGAACTTTTAAAAAACTTGTATACAAAATTTCATTTGTTATGACAGTTCTGATTTATAAAATTATTATTGGAGCGAGAAGGGGAATTCATATATAACTTGATATTACATGGACTTTCCATAAGAATAAGCATGCATATATACATGATATACACTAAAGATTTAAAAGAAATGATGATGATGACTACTTTTGGGTCTGATGAGGTTAGTTGGTCTGTCTATACAAACTCTTACTAATACAATTCTTAATGTAACACATGCATTGTTAAAGTGTTAATTCACAAACTAAGGCACAAGTATGCATGAGATGAGATAGAATAGAAGCTAAGGCATGCACATGATAGAGTGTGATCGGAGACGCACACGTACGCGTTTACATGGGGAGTGACTTGCAAGCTATTATCACATCACATTTAATTCACAATCATGTCTAATGTATAAGGAACACCAAAACCTTCAAACTACATATAGAATTAGAATACTAAGATAGAACGAGGGCTAGCTAACAAATCTTCAAAAGTTAGTTAGCTTAGCCGATTCCAAAATCATACTCAAACAAAATTATATTAAAAAATGACGGGTCTAACTAAAGATAAGGATTGTCAAAAGTCAACTATTTCAAAAACAACTTCATTCTTCCAATAATAGAGATTACTAGACTAGATAGTAGCGTTTGTAATCATAAAATTACAATGAACGTAACATCAGGTAGTTTCCAAAGTAACGGAAGGTTGCTTTCTTCGATCGCAATGGACAATTTAAACAAAATAAAGTTAATCAATTTTCCCAACCAAAGCTTTCCACAACACCTTAACTTACGAACTCATCCATTGAAAATTGAAATTCATCAATTTAGTTGTCATGTACTAATCTCAGAATAAAAACTATCTTTTTCAATCTTAAATAACTTTTTGAAGAATTATTTAATTGGAATCCATCCATTATTGTAGTTAATAAAAAAGGATCATCTAATTTAATTTAATTTGCATACTCCATATATGCAAGTATAATTAAACTTAATGAGAGAGAGAATTAATGAAATTAAGATGAGTAATGGCAATTCTTAAGGGTTTGGTTAAATCTCACATGCAGAAGAGACCGTCCAACAATACAAATATGATAATAAATTATTAGTCACTTAGAAATAACGACACACGCACTTTATGCTTTTCAATATTGTTTCCTTCTGAATACAAAAAACTCATCATCTCAAATTGCAAGGAACACAAACTAACACACCATCATCAACAATCAATCTAACTAACATTAACTTAATTATACTCCATTATATAGTCAACATCAAATTCCATATTCCATTCCATATATATACATGGACACAGAGTTGTGTTCTTCAAGAACACACACACACACATACAACTTTGAGAAGTTACATAATTAAGATGGATTTTGAGAACCAGAGTGAGAGAGCATTGAGTAAGAGGCTGTCAAGAAGAACATCTGTGGGGTGCTCCTCTCGTCTCTCGTACTATCGTAGCGGAGACGGAGGAGTTCCCTTCATATGGGAAAAGAAACCCGGGATTTCCAAAGAGGGGTCACCAGAGGAAGTGATTCCTCCGCTAACTCCTCCACCGGCACTTCTCAGCCTTGGCCTCCCAAAGCCATGCATTATTCACCATGAACCCAAACATTCCTTAATAAACGCCAGGCTCATGAGGCTTCGGTTTTGGAAGAAAGGCGAAAGAATAAGAAGAAGAAGAAGCAACAAGAAACCAGAGCAAGAATGTAACAATGAAGATTGTTGTTATGATGAGGATGTTGGTTTCTTGGATGTAGATTACACATCGGATTCAGAATCAATGATGACATCGCCTCGCGGCTCAGTGTTATCGTCTTACTCATCTTTCTCTTCATCATGTTCATCGTCTTTGTCTTCTCTGGTTAAGAACAATAGGAGGGAAAGGGAGATATATGGAAGACCCTTCAACTTGGGTTGCTTCCCTAATGTGCGTGTTATGGTTTCCATTGCAAGAAGAGAGTAGGCGTTTGTAATGTTATATCATATATATGCTCTAAGTATTACCAATAAGCTTTGATTTTACTTTTACGTAATAAGTAGATATGAAAAAAATGTTATATGTAAACTATTTTAGCTGGGTTTGTCTGAAATTGTGCCTACCTGACCTACCTCTAATGAAGAAAGTGACAATAAGCATGCATTATATTACAACCAAGTTATCAATCATTCTAGAATACACGTACATAAGTCAACCTCAAATAAAAATTCATTTGGGTGCTATTTTTGTATTATCTTACATTGAAATAGTTTTCTATTTAATATATAAATAAATGACTTGATTATACTTAGTTGGTCAAAATAAATATACACTTAGCATTACCGAAATCCTCAGAGTTAACAATAATTGAAACAAAGAGAAAATGTTCTCGCATTGCAAAGCCTATTGTTGTGACATCTATATATGCCATGCACGAGTTCAAATCATAGTTGTGACTAGAAAGTAATTATTCAAAATTCATGGATAAAGGAGATGGTGTGTGTGTTAGGATGTAACTCACAAAAATAAAAAAATATCCTCTGTACTATAAAATATAAGATATACAAAAAAAAAAAAAAAAAAAAGCACAAAATGATATAAACATTTCTCTAAAAATGTCTTATATATCATAAGAATAAAAGTGTACACAAAGTGATCCGAACATCATTTTTCTAATTTCCATCTTTCTCCTAAACTTCTAAAGACTATGGCTCACCGTACAACGTCAAGAGCCAATAGGAGCATAAATCTTGTAGATGCCAATATTAAAAGCTACTAAATTTGGTTAGTTGTGACATACTGACATCAATATCTTTTTCTAGAAACAGTTCCAACCAATAGTACAGGATTAATTACAACATGATAATAATTACAATAAACATTCCACCGTACAGGTCTTGTTAACATAAAACAAGGCAGTGTAGGATGGACCCGCAAGATCAGTTACACATGCTAAAACCTCGATGCTCCTGCATATACACTTAAGGTGTACAGAGACAACTATCATGCGAAGCATCAGATGAAAGTGCCCTCAACTTTGTTAGTTACACACTGACTGCAAATCAAGAAAAGACAATATCAAAACGCAGGTTGAATGTTACACATAATAAAGATTTCAACCTTCAAGATTGAATACCACAATCAAATGTTAATCATAATTTTGAGCAGCAGATACAGGAATCAGAAATGGAGACCGCGCAGAAGGTGATAAGTACATCAACACTTTCTACCCCTAAGTGCCTAACCTCCCATTTGCATAAAAAATTTGATGTGCAAAAGAAATGCTATATCTGTCATGTATGGAAACAGGATGGTAGACTCAAAGACTGGACATCTGCAAAAATCGAGGCCTAATCACTTTACAAAATAACTTATATCACATTGCAAATTATTGTACATGGTTACTTATCAATCAACCAAGAAATGCACATATTGATACTAAGAAACCCTCAGCAACTCCGACATATTGAAAGTGTGTTGGTTATTACTTATTAGAAAGATTTTACAACTGAATTCTCACACAATTTTTTTTTTTTAAATAAGAAGAAAAATAAATGAACCCATACTATAATAAACATACCTCAGCTGCCGATGGGATGATAGAGTCCCTATAAAAGTTGTTGAGGCAAGTCAATTTACTGAATCCATACATAATCAGACAAATCTTAACAAATCAAAGAGTACCTTGGTCGGTCAGACTTGGCAAGATGTTTTGACATTATGGATGCCTGCAAATACACATTATCACAATTTTCAGTCCTAAATATGCAATGCATTGTCAAATTAACACACATAAGAAACAACAAACTACTGCCACGTTGTTAGATTGAAAATAGTGACTAAGAGTCTAAGAGAAATTCTTTGGAATTGTTGGGGGAAAACCATTTGACTAGATACAAGGTTCTTTTTTCACAGTTAATTCCTACTTCTCTTAACTTGTGATTGCAATTGCAAGAGCATGAAACATTACCTGCTCCTGTATAATGCTCCTTGCTTCAACAAGTTGTGCTTCAAGCTCAAGTTCCCTTTCAGTAGCCTCTGAAGTAACTTCAGCCCCTTTCTGAGCATCTTGCAATTGATGCATGCGCTCCTTCATATTTCAAGTGTCAACAATCAAAACAAGCCAATCCTATATAAAAATACTTAAATATGGAAAGGTATACATATAAATACCTTTATAGAAGCCATCTTGGTTCGAAGACTTTCTTCTATCTGATCTCTGGCCATGTGAAAAGGAAGATCAAATACATCCTGCGGGTAGCAAACTAATTAGTTTCATTTGGTAGTTTGACACAGAAAATAATATAAGAAACGTTAGAAAGTTTCCAAACCATCCTCCCAACCAATGGAGATTGTGATGGATCACTGTCAGATCTTTCGCTGGAGGTCAGAGATTCCTTCACTAATCCATTAGGGGCATTTAGGAAATCACGCATATCCCCCTGTGATAAGCACAGTCAGTAATCCCATAATCAAGGACCCTGCTTCAAAGGGAATGGTATATAACAGAATAATGGCCTTTGCAATACAGATTCTTTTAAGTAAAAAAATGGAACAAGAAAAATGAACAATTAATAAAGGCAAATGAAAGATCCTGAATCACATTAAGGAGAATGAAAGAAAACAAGTGCAGTAGAAACACACATTACATCCACACACTTGTCTTCATGTAGGAATTTCAGCGAATAACTACAATTAATTATCAGGAGCCTACCTGCATTGATCTCAATAATGCTCTTAAATCGGTATTCTCTGCCATTAGTTCTTGATTTTTTGCTTCATATGCATCCACCTTCCAATATTATAAATAAAAAACTGTAAATGATGAAGATGTCTTCACAATACTATAGGTTTGGTATAACAGGGCAAGAGCTTATCAAGTTGCATACAATTTTTTTATAAAAATCATTGTCAGCCTTCTTCCCATTCCATGTTCCACGTTGCCGGCCTTCCTTCTGTTTACACACATCAAAGACACCCAATTAATATGAAAATTAAGATCTCCTGTGCAGAGTTAAAAACTACATTAATGGTTGATACCTGGAGCAGATTCATTATCTCCATGCCGGACCTAGATTCCTTCTTCTTTTCCATCAACACTTGGTTTAGTCTCTCCTGCAAGTAGAATGTATCACCCCCTCAGACTGAGAACTAACAACTTACTGAGTCAAGCAATGTTTCATCAGTAAAGGTCATACTACATAGGCACGAATAACTCAAACACATTGATTCTTTGTATGAGAATAAACTGAATATGTCCTACCTACCTGCAACTTTATGTATTCCTTTTCCTTCTTCTTCATCTCATGCAGCTGTTGAGTCTTTACTTGCTTTGGCACCATTCAAACAGTCAAAGCAATTAAGAGTAAGAAATTATTGATTTTGAAGCACAGTTTGGAAAAAAAACAGTAAAACACACAGTAATAGGAAAAACAGATCCATTATCTAACCTGATTACCAATAACCATTCTCTGAAACTCATCCCGCTCCTGCTGCAGCTTCTCAATTTGGGCCTTGAGAGTTGCTGTATTTTTAGCTTCCTAGACAAGAAAAATTAACCCATCCATATTAAAAAAAAAGAAAAAATGAAAAACAGAGCAGCATTACTTTATAATAAAGAAAACAGTTTATGCTTGCACAAGTGATACACTTGATCTTTTCCTTTAAGCAAGAAAATAGTGAACTTTACGCTTGCTAAAACTAGATTTTTGTATATGCTCACCGTTCTAGTAATAGTAGCTATCTCCCTGTCTTTGGCTTGTATTTGTCCTTCAAGCCTCTCAACTTTGGCCTCCAATCTTGATATGTCAGATAATAATCTACAAAACCAAAAACAGAACACTATCATTAGTTCAGTTAACAATTTTGCATTTTATGCAAGACAATAATTAAGCTTTGAAAAATGAACAATTAACCTCTGTCTCTGATCATTAGCAGACTCTCTAAACTCAACGTCTCGCTGCCTCTGCTGCAGCAAGAAGTATATGCAATTGCAAGTCCGTGCAATTGAAACCTACCAAGACAAACTCATTTGACTATTTTCCCCAAAATAATAGTAGTAAAAAACAATAATTATGAAGGAGAAAACAATGTAGATGAGAAAACATAGGAAGAAGCCGGAATTGAATCTAACGGGGTCATTAGCGAAGAGATCGAGTGAAGCAGGGAAGCCAAAAGTGACGAGGGATTGGTTCAAATACTTGGCGCAATGCTCCAAATTATCCACATCGGCGAACGTGTACTCTCTGAAACGAAAAATAAAGAATAATCAAAATTCAAAACCGAAAATGTGGCTGGAGATCAAACAGAAGAAGAAGAGAGAGTCAGCGAAGGTTAATAACTCACCCGCTCGTGAAAGCAGAAGCCTGAGAAGAAGGCTGCAGAACAAAACAGTTAGAAGCATAATCAGAAGGGGAAAAATGCAGAGAGAGTAAGAATAGGTTAGGGTTTACCCTAAGATCGAAATCTGCTTCAGTAGGTGGCATTGTTCTTCTTCTTCTGCGGTTTTAGATCTAGTATTGAGCGGTGGCCAAATTTGAAAGAAAAGATAAATATCTACGCTCAAATTTGAAAGAGTAAAAGGGGGATGCTGCTGTTATTGTGGGGAGAACTGAATGAGTCATGTCTTGTCACGGTTATTTTTATTGTACTCTCCAGTTGGTGAGGTGCACCTGTAGTCTTGCCTTGGAGATTTCCCACGTGGCGGTTTTTCATTCGTTGGATGGGGTTGGGGATTTCAGATTTGGCGCCATGTTAGGTCACTCCCATCACGTGTTGGACTTCATAACTAGAAATGCCGTTGACCGAATTTTGCAGTATTTTTCTTTTTTTATGGTTGGATTTGGATACGAAATCCAAATGAAAACTAAACTAAACTAAACAGACATATGCATTGAATTAGAAGTGCAGTGTGTCTCATTACTTCAATTCTGGTTAGGGTGCACTTATCTCATCATAATCATAGCATAAGTGAGTTAGTGAGTGAATTCAGAAAATTAACATTTTATTTAATTTTCCTTACTCTACTACTCTGCTTCAGCCACACCATCACAAATGGCACCATTACTCTTCCCTGAAAGAAACCATGTGTGATGTGTCTATCAATAATATGGCCGACATCATTATCTAAGGCACATGTGCCATCTACAATAAGGACAAAGAAACAATACAAGCTAAATTATTAGTGGCATGCATCATTCATTCGTTGCCAACATCTCCATTTGTGACCGAATACATTCATAAATTGGGTTAAAGTCTATTTAAAATTGGTATTTGAGTTCAGCACTTTAATTTTAGCTATAAAATATTTTCATTTTTATTTGCCCTTTACCTTGTTCTAATTTTATTCAAAGACACCAAGAAAAAGCGTCCTTTAACATTTAAACTTATTAAATGTTTGACAAATGCATTACTCATAAGTCATAAGAGTGACATTATTATTATTATTAAAATAATATTACGAAATCAATATTATAGAGTCAATTAGAGAATAAGCATCTAAAATTAAAAAAATATAATATAGAAATTATCATTCATAACTGCTTATTGACTTTAATTGACTTTCAAGCAGAGATTATTTATATTTTTTCTTACTATTATTAACCCTTATTATTATTAGGAAAATAATTTCTGGTACATAGACTTGGCTACTATCCTTCTATTTCTGGTAATTTGTCTGCGATTAAATTGACCAAAGTGGAAACCTCCAGAAGGTTAGGTTGCAAAGTTTTCATGGTAATGTGTATGCCTTAAAATTCACCAACTGCTACTTTAAGTGTTCTTTATATGGATTGCTTGATGGTTGGTAGACGTGAATTTGGGACCGTTGGTTAATTTCTTAGTAATTTATGGAGTATAACATTATAATGGTTGTAGTTGGCAATTTACTAAAGGAATAGTAATAGGTTTAGAATCATAATCATAATCATAAAATATTAAAACTAAGAATTAAACTTCCTTTTGGTATTATTTTTGTCGATATTTCTATAACATTTTCTCTTGGCGAATGCAGTTTTGTTTTGGGCTTAGACTTCTATTGGATCCATTTAAAAAAGCTAACCTTTGTAGGAAAGCCCAAAAGAAAAACCCATAAACCTTTGATAACCAAAAAATAAAGAACTTTTGATGTGGTTGAGGTTCGTGTATTAGTGACAAACATAATTGCTACTAATTTTGGTAAAGAAAAAAAAAATGTTGGTTGCTACTTAAATAGCCAAACCAATACTTAAACCCAAACAATAGCTCGGCTGTGGTTGAAAAAGAGCATTCCAACGTGTATGTGTGATTCTCGTGTTTTTAATAAGAATCAAAATTTAATTTTTTTATAAAAAAAAATTTTGAAAATTTTCTTTTTCTTCATATCTATTTACTAATAAATTATTTTATATACAAAAATAAATTTAAACTTCAATATTTATTTAAATAAAAATTAAAATGATGCTTAATCTAGTAATTTGTGGATCCTATTTATTTGGCTAATCATAATTCATAACCCTTTTATTTTGTTGCACACCAAAAAAAGAATACACATTTGGAGAAGATATTACTCTCTAATTAGGATGCCGTCTCTTTATATTTTAATGCATGATGCTGTCTTTAGTATGTTTCTTAGCAATGAATCTAAAACAAATACAAATTAGCAAAGGGTGCAATAATTAATGGCTACCTAAATGGATATAGCTTACAAAGTTAGGTCGTCCAAAATATAAGGTAAGCCATTTTCTTCCCTTTTCTCCTACTTCTTAAAATTGGTGTGGTGATATTAACTATTAAGAAATTGAGATTCATATATATGAATCTACTTGTATAGTACGATTTTAAAGAATATTATTGTTGAAACTTGAAACCAAGTCAATAACCCAAAAAAAAAAATCCATTTTTATATATAGTTTCACCTATATATAAATAATTAATAATTTTATTTGCACATTAAAATTAATCACCAAATGAGTCACTGGTGTATAATATATATCATAATATAAAATACATATTAAAAATAAGTTAAACTGTACATGTATTTTATATTTTAATATGTATTATGCACTTGTGATTGATTTAATAGCTGATTTTAGTGTATGCCTAATATAACTCATAAATTAATCTTCTATGGTAATAATTTAGGAGTATTTTTAGAATTATTGTAATGAAATACTTAGGGAGAAAAGTAAATCTTCTGATTTGACCGTAATTTCCAACCAAATTAAAGAAGTATTTTGTTCTGGAACCTTGGAATTCAAGTGTATGATATTTTGGGGGATGACTTAGAATTGTTGGAAGGGTAAACAGAAAGCTCATCACTTTGCTAATTAAATGTCAATGATGGCTTCCACCTTCCAGTAACATTGAATAGTATTAGCATCTTTAATTATTACCTCATATAGTTCATTTTAATATAGTTTTTTTTTAAGTCTTAAGCTTATGCATTATAGTCACCAAAAAAAAAAAAAAAAAAAAAAGCTTATGCATTATGTGTCTAAGTTTAGAATCATCAACTTTAATTTTCTTCATTCTCTATATA
>JASCZI010182004.1:3307-16061 GCA_036250425.1 Stylosanthes scabra
TAATGCAATTTAAAATGGTAAATAATCCTCGCCGAATGAATTTTGATAAATAATAAATAAATTTTATTTATTTAAAATTTTTTTCCCAAGTATCCTAACTGTGTATGAGATACCCTCTCGGCCTAAACACACCTCTTTTTTTAAAAATAATATATAATTGGACCATAAGATACTCAATTCAGATTATATCCTCTTATTGACACACGGCGCACAATACTATTCTTTTTGAAATTTTTTTTCTAAAATTATTAATACTTTTTAGAAAAAGAGTAATTCTTTAATCACCTTTAAATTTATAACTTTGAATACTTATAACTTCTATTAATTGAAGGATGATTATTAGAGCATTACTTTTTTTCTAAAGTAATTAACAACTTTAGATAAACTTGATCCATCATTTTAATCTTTATACTTTTTGGATAATAGCTGATCGACTTGATTGTCAAAATTTCTTGCAGATACCACCCTTCATCTAACGTGTGGATCAGCTGAAAGCGCCCATCTCGAAATAGCAATAAAATTTCATAAAATTAAATTATTTCTCTCAAATAATTTTTTTTTAAAAAAATTAGTTATAAAAATTTAATACTAACTTAAAAAATGATCTTTTTTAAAAGTATAAACTGTTAAATATAAATATGAGAATTAATAATGGATATCTAACAGTTAGAGTTTGCAACGCAAACAAAGGATAAAAGGTTGATAAAAGAGTAGAGTATATATATATATATATATGTGTGTGTTGTATAGACATAAAAATAAGGCACAACAACATATATTCATATTTGTTTGGTTTGATTTGGTTTTGATGAGTTTTAAATTTTAAATATCGCATTGTTTTTTAGTATAGAATACCCTTATTATATCTATACATAGTATAGGACTACTATAATATCATGAAAAAATTTTAAATATATCAGTACATCGATATTGATATATCTATAATCTATAATCATAAATTTTAATTTATATATATTTTTTATTTTTTAATTAAAATCAATGATTATGATAGCAAGCATCTTTGGCAAGATCTATAAGACATTATGGTTGATGTATTCTTAAGCCAAATTTGACCTTTATATATGTTATCGCTAGCTAGCTAGGGCACTAGCTACCCCTATATGCTGTCTCATTAATAAATATATAGTAACCCTATATATATTTTGTTTGGTCTCGAGTTATCCTATATTTAAGAATAGTGCTACATCAAATGATTGTTCGCATGCATATAACCTTTTACTTTTTTTTCCCCTTGAAGGACATTGAGAAGTGTTATATATATAATCAGAAAAATTAAATAAATATGAATAGTTTGTTAGAACTTTAGTGATGGCAGGAAAAGTATACACTAGTTTGTTAGAACTTTCTAAGTACATTAGAAATTTAAAATTATGCTAAATATATATCACTTAATTTTAAATAATGTCGATGCTACATGTACAAGCATTTCCGAAAACGAAATCCAATTAAATTGGTTTAAACTTAACAAAAATTACTCACACACTTAGCTTCTCTATCGTGTGATAGGAAAAAGATAGCACACAAATTTCTTAATGATGACACTAAAATATTTCTTAACTATGGCGAACAAGAAATTAATTTTTTTTATCCATTAGAAGTTATCAAAAAGAAAAATAATACAGAATTCCTTAACTTAAAAAGTGACACAAAAAGTTTCTTAACAAAAGAAAATAATACATATAATTTTTTGAAAAGTGACACGTGAATTTCTTAATTGTGATACATGAAATCTCTTAATCAATTAATTCTAAGTGATACGTGAAATTTTTTTAACTAATTAATTATAAGAAACAAAAATAAGATAAAATTTGTTGAAAAGTGACACATAAATCTCAATAGATTTTTTTTTGTTTATATATTTATATTTATTTCGTTGAATATCTGAATTGATAGTGAATACTTTTGTACATAATAATAAAAGCTTGGATATTGCTGCATCACCCGATATTTTTCCTCCTCTTCTTGACATTTTTTTTTTCTAGAGAGAAAAAATAGCACAAAGAAGAAGAAGAAAGGCATGTTAAAAAAAAAAAACGTAAAAGTCGAAACAGGGCTCCAGCATAAGCATTAATTTAGTTGAATTTGATTTACTAACATGGTTGACCACTTAGATTTATTACTTAAGTAATATTAATATGACTCATCTAATAATTGAATTTATAGCAGATAAATTTGGTAAGAAGTAGAAAAGAATAATACATATAAAACTATATGGTCCATGAACAAACAGTTGATTATTCATTATTGCGATTTGTGTGCGTATCCGATGAAATTGAAAGAGCGAGAGATAGACAAGGATGAGAATAATAATGAAGGTGTTTTAATTTCCGACACAAGTGTTCAATAATTACGAATGCAAAACTTGTGATTGTGTTCCCAATTCTACCATCACACACACGCGGATATGGTGGGAATGAATAATATAATACAATAAAGACTATAATTAAACAGTGCTAAGAAGAGAAGCTTTCCTTTTTGGTCGAGGAGGGATCATAGCTTGTGGCTGAAATTTTGAGACATATATGCAGCAGCAAAGAAACATGTATCTTAATTCCTACAAAGTTGTACATTCCATCATCATCAATTCATCGGCCTCTAAAATACTATTTGAATCAATTTATTAGTCCCTCTCCCTTGTAAATAAATACACACATGTAATTAATAATGTCACATTAATTATTATTAGTTTTCGAAAGATACACATTATGTTAATGAATATTTTGTTTTCCATGAATTTTTAAGAGACTAAAATCTAAAATGATACACACTAATTAAGGACGAATTTTATAATATACTGACAAAGTTCTTAACTTAGAAAAGGTAGGGGGAAAAAGTTAAGAAAAAAAATGTTAGGTGCACAAGCTCATTTTTATAACTAAATTTATTTTCTTATGTGTTTCTTTCTCCTTCTCCCTTTTTTTTTTTCTTTCACTAATGTAGGTGGTTTTTGTTAGTTTGAAATCAATTTTATCGAATTTGGTCGGAAAAATGTACATCCACCTAGTATTTCTTAAAAAAAAAAAAAAAATCTCTGAAACCCAAATATAATTCTTCTAAAATAACTTGTTGCACAACTTAAACAATAATAGGGTTGTTGTATTGCTTAAGGAATTATACCTCAAATAGCATTTATCATTTTTTTATACTAGAGGTCTTAGATTCAAGCCTTTCTTTTATCATACTTTTGGTAAAAAAATAAAAAATAGCGTTCTCATATTATTTTTATGGTCTTAGAAACTGATAATAAAGACAAAGATCAAATTAGCCGTACATAGTTAACACATACTTTAGTGTCGTTTATTATTATTATTTATATTTATTTTTTCCCCCACGTTAGGTGTATGGATCATATTTAAGTTCTCTCGCCAATGAATGGTATTATTAGTAACCTCTGAAACTTAAATCACTAATAATCTCCTCTTCTATAATTCGAAATTGAAAAATGTTTGGTAACCAATGTAATATTGGTCAATAATAATCAATTTTTTCTATTTTTTTAATTAATATCTATTATATTATTTTAATTTTTATTTTTCATATTCAATGATTTACTCATTTATTGTTTGATTTCTTTTTTAATGTATTTTAATTATTAATTATTTGATAAAGGGTTATGAAAAGTCTAGGTAACCAACATTTTGGTAACCAATATTAATCAACAAACCTAAAATATTATTATTTTTTGGGATTTCATCTTTTATGAATTGAAACTCGTATTTTATTGGACTTTTACCTCTTGTTAATTACCGTTGACTAAAAGTTTATTGGCTACCTAGCATGATCTGAAAGTTATTATTCTCTTTCATACCAAGGACCACACAATAGTAATAATATTCTGTTACCATTTGTAATCATTGATATTAAATATATTATTATAATAATTCTATTTTTCATTAATTTTTTTGAAATAAAAAACATTACTAGCATTCTTATATGATATTAAAAAAGAAAATTAAAACAATTCGAAATATATATTTATATATATATATATATATATATATTCATATAATATCTATATTTTCAAATAAATATATAACATCAAAATATTGAATAATAACATTCAAAATTTATTTATTATCTTTTATTTTACATATTACAATTTGTTTTTGCAAAGCACTATTTATAACACCTTTTTCCTATTTTACAGTAAAGCAACTATTTTTTTTAATTGAAAATGTTTGTTGCAATGTATAAGATATTTTAATAAAATTCCATGTATTATTTTTTTGTATGTTTTAATAATTGAAATGTTTAGAAAAAAATTAAATATTATTCTATACAAGAAATTAAATGCTATCCTAATTAATTTAGAATGTAACATAAAAAAATTAAATACTATTCTATTTAATTTAAATTTTAAAAATATTATTAGTTTATTATTGATATAAGATTGTTGGTTAGCTACCATCACCGTTAAAATTATCTTGATATCGATGGAAGGTTAAGAAAATGATAATATAATATGTCAACGTTTTCCTTGATATATGGCTGAGTTCATTAGACAAATATCTTCCAACCATAACTTTGCTATATAAATCTAAAATATACATAAAACACCTATCAGTCAATTATTTTAATATAGCATTTGGTTAGGAGTTAGGAGATTGTTTTGATTAAGGTTACTGTATGAGCACGCCCAAAAAATGTCGGTTTTTCTGCTCTAGTAATCTCTTTTCTATCTTCTCTTAAACTAACAACATTTCAGCCTAAAAAAAATTTTATTTACGTACAAAAATTCAACAATAAAATTAAATATTAAATATTTATATATAAATTTTAAATTATTTTTAATATATATTTTATATTTTAACATATATTTTATATTAATGAATAATTTAGTAATTAATTTTATATATATATAATATACCTAACTGTGAAAGTCAAGCCCCAAACAAACATAGAGAAGAGAAGTTCTTTTTCTTCAAGAACAGAGAACGAAAATCAAAGGAAAAATAAGAGAAAGAAGAAAGAAAGAGTAAAATTGATCTCATTACACGAGACAAATTAATGAGTTACAAGCTTTATATATATACATATATATATATAAAAGGCTACAGCTCAAGCCAACTAAGCAAACGGTCACAGCTTAACTGGAAAACTAACTTCTATTAGGATATAAAGCTACACTCTATATTATACATATCTAACACACTCCCTCAAGCTTAAGAGGGGTTTTGAAACCAATCCTAAACTTGGCTTTGAACCTGTCAAAGAGAGCAGCTACTAGAGGTTTCGTCATGATGTCTGCTATTTGATCAAGGGCAGCAATGTGAATAACAAAGAGCTCCTTCCTGTTGACTAGATCACGAAAAAAGAACAAGTCGGTTTCAAGATGCTTGCTCCTTTCGTAAAGAACGGATTTGCTGTCAAGTAACATGTACTCTTGTTGTCACAATAAATGGTAGAGGATGTGGATTGAGAAATCTGTAATTCTCGTAAAAGTAACTGAATGGACATGATTTCAGTATCAGTTGAGGCAACAGTCTTAAATTCTGCTTCAGTACTGGACCGACTCACTTTAGTTTGTTTGGCACACTTTCAAGAGATAAGGTTGCTCCCCATGAAGATGCAAAATCCGTTGGTGCTTCTACAGTCATCAAGATCTGAGGCCCAATCTGCATCAGAAAAAGCAATAATCCTATAAGTAGTACACTTGCTAAATACAATTCCTTGAGTTACTATACCATGAAGATACCGAAGGATCCGCTTCACTGCTTTCTAATGGGTTATTGTTCGATTCTGCATGAATTGACTGCATTTGTTTACTGCATATGCTATGTCAGGACAAGATATTGTTAGATACTGTAATGCCCCAACAATAGAGTGATACTTCATAGGGTCATCAAACATATCAAAGTCACCATTGTGAAGTTTATTAGTAGAAACCATAGGAGTTGGCATAGGCTTAACTTCAATCATGCCAACCTTATGCAACAAATCCCTAGTGTATTTAGTCTGACTTAATAATAAACTATTGTTGCCTAGGTCTTTCACCTCCAAACCAAGAAAGTATGTTAGTTTTCCCAAGTGTTTAAGAGGAAATATAGAATTCAATTGACAAATTAATTGCTCTATAGCCACATGATCAGAACCAATAATAACAATATCATCCACATAAACCAATAAATATATAACTTTAGCTTTGTGTTTTCTAATGAAAAGAGCAACATCATGTGTGGTATTCCTAAATCCAAAACTGTGTAAAGTAGTAGCTAAGGTATTATACCATGCTCTAGGTGCTTGTTTAAGTCCATAAATTGCCTTATGTAACCTACACACTTTATTTGAATCTGAACTTGAATAACCAGGTGGTTGTTGCATAAACACAGTTTCAGTTAAGACACCATTTAAAAAGGCATTATCAAAGTCAAATTGCCTAAGTGACCACCCTTGTGTAAGAGCAGTAGATAAAGTTACTCGAATTGTGGTTAGTCTAACAACGGGACTAAATATTTCTTCATAGTCTATGCCTTCCTTTTGTTGAAAACCTTTGGCTACAAGTCTAGCTTTGTATCTAAATATTTCTCCCTTAGGATTTTTCTTTAATGCAAAAACCCATTTACTATTTACTATGGTACCCTTAGGTGGAGGATCAACTAAATTCTAAGTTTTGCATTTAGTCAAAGTTTGGAGTTCAGTTTCCATAGCTTGTTTCCATTGTGGAACTAGCATGGTCTGTTTAGCAGTTTTAGGG
Organism: Stylosanthes scabra; assembly: GCA_036250425.1. Classification (NCBI taxonomy): domain Eukaryota; kingdom Viridiplantae; phylum Streptophyta; class Magnoliopsida; order Fabales; family Fabaceae; genus Stylosanthes; species Stylosanthes scabra. The sequence continues at coordinate 10,023 of JASCZI010182004.1, forward strand.
ATCTATTTAGTATAATCTATGTCTTTAGATGCAGCAGATAGGTAAGTTTTAGGTTTTAATACACCAGTTTTGGACCTAATAGACATAGCATGCACATTTGAAGAGGTATAGATATTAGAATTAGATGCTGAGATTGGTAAAACAATTTCATTGTCACTTATGGGAACCTGATTTAATGATTCTGTTGGAGAATCCTTAGTAGAATCAGTGTAAGTCTGTGAAGGACATGAAGTCAGATTAGAGGAAGTTTCTCCTATACTAGGAGCAGTGCTTACTCCAGCATGCTGACTAGGAGTAGACCCAGGCTTCCCATCATCCATGTCACAACTGCGTGGTGGCTGAGTAACCAAGGGTATGACTCCTATAAAGTTAGAAGTAGAACTAGGAACAGAAGCAGGTTGTGAGTTTGGTCTAAAAGGTCAGAGTAAGGGAATTAAGTTTCATAAAAAATAACACTCTTAGAGTAATATACTTTACCAGTTTTAAAGAGGAACTTGTAGCCATTATGTTGAGAATCATATCCAAGAAAAACACAATGTTGGCTTCTATAATCAAATTTTGCATAATTATGGGGTTTGAAGTAAGGAAAACAACTACATCCAAATATTCTTAAGAAAGAATAATCAGGTTTTTTGTGAAATAAAAATTCTAAAGGAGTTTTCATTTTTAAAACTGTTGTGGTAAAAACTAAGTCCCAAAAACTCAAGGGCATACCAGCAATAGCAAGGAGAGAAAGTCCTGTTTCGGTTATGTGTCGATGCTTTCTTTCAATGCTACCCTACTACTGATGAGTATAGGGACAAGAGAATTTATGCAAAATACCATTCTATTTTAAAAATCCAGTAAAGGCATTAGAGGTAAACTCCTTTCCATTGTCACTTTGAAGTGCTTTTATATGACGACCAGTTTGATGTTCCATGTATGTTTTAAAACTTTGAAAGGATATCAATGCTTGTGACTTTTGTGTAAGAAGGAAAAGACAAACATAACAAGAATAAGCATCCATGATGCTAACATAATATTTATAACCTCCATGTGAAGTGAATGGAGCAGGGCCCCATATATCAATATAAACCAGTTCTAATGGTGTATTATAAGTAGTAGTTGATCTTGGAAACGGTAGTTGATGCATTTTAGCAACTAAACAGAATTAACATATTTTATGATGTAAACTAGTTGCAGGAACAGTAATTTTACAATTAGACTGCACAATATTAACACACTTAATGTGACAATGACCAAGTCGTTTATACCATAATTCATACAATTGATGATTCTTGGTAGTTAATGAAAAAACCTTAGGGACAGGAGGCAGATGAGCAGTATCAATATCAATGCTAGCAAAATTAATATCAACAAAATCATAATTTAAGTTGGTAATCTCATTCTTATTCATATCACTAGAAACAGGATGAAGTTTATTTGTAATAGAGTTATTATCGGAAAACAAAGATGCACTATTGTTAAGAGAACATGAATGTAATACATGACTAATTGAATGAGCTAAGGTCATCACAGGTGAGAAAGCATTGGTAGAGGGCATCTTAGAAGCTCTTGGGATAACCAAGTTATCAAAGAAATAGATCCCTTTTTTAGCCTTGCCCCGAAGAAGTGGTTCCCTGGTAACCTTATCACAAATAACACAATATTGAGGCCAAAATTCAAAATAAATCTTGTTATCTGCTGTGAATTGAGAAACACTTAGTAAATTCTGAGATATAGATGGAACATGTAATATATTGTTAAGCCTGTAATATGCATTTTTAGATTTATCACACAATAACGAAATGGCAGAGGTGAGCATAGGGACTCCCTTTCCATTACCAACATAAAGTTGATTAGGGATTTGGCTAGAATCTGAATGTTGCATGATGTTAGCATGCTCTGCTGTCACATGATGAGAAGTCCCTGAATCCACAAACCATGTAGAATCTTGAGATGTAGATGGAGCAGTGAGATATGCTTTTGGTTGGTGAAAGGATGTAGGAGGTGGAGGCGGGTAGGAGTTTGCATAAGGAACCAAAGGTGGCTGTGATTGAGGTGCACTCTGGTAATTCGGATCAAACCGATGATAGCAGGTTTGCACGGTGTAACCTAAACGGCCACAGAGTTGGCACTAAGGTCTGTTGGTGTTGGTGAATCTTCCTCCCCTGCCATATCTACCTCTGCCTTTGCCCACAGCTTGTCCATTCATTCCTCCTCTTCCAAAAGACTGATTAGTAGTGGGAGTGTTTGGTGCTTGAGCAAGATGAGCCATAGGAGTGGTTTTATTTTTTCTGTTAATACGATCCTCATAGGCTCGGAGAAAGCTTTCAGCTTCATGGATCGTGAACATAGTCATTCTTGACATTACAGAAGTGACATATCCATAGTATTCGTCTGGAAGACCATCGAGAATCGCTTGTATGTGATTGTTCTTAGTGAATGCATGACCAATCGAATGCAATGAATCCACGAGTTTGGAGATTGATTGAAGTTATTCAGAGATGGTACCTGTTTTCTTTGTTGCCCGAAGCTAAGTCTTGAGACTTTGGATTCGAGTTCTTGAGGATACATTGAAGATGTGAGTTATTGTGTCCCAGCTCTCAGCAAAGGTCTTGCAATGAATGACCTTGTTTTGATAGGTGATCGTCATGGAAGCATCCAACCATGCCATCAACGCCGAGTCATGTTGACCCCATTCAACATATCTCTCAGATTCTTGAAGAATCAGAAGAGGTTTTCTTCGGTGGAGTGAGCTTGTCTCCATCAGTGGTGGTGGATTTGGTGGTGTTCAATTTCTCATCGGAAGAAGCAATTTCTTCAAATTGAACAGAGATTTTTGCTGGATCAAGATGATTTTCGAGCTTTAGGGTTCGTATGGTGAGAAGGACCGATTTCTGCCAAGTTGAAAAATTATCTTCATCAAGTTTGGTAGCAAGTAGAATCAAACCTTTTTTTAGCTTCGATTGAGATGGTTGAAACAATGCCATGGTGGATCTGAACCTTTCAAGCTCTAGATACCATGTGAAAGCCAAGCCCCAAACAAACACAGAGAAGAGAAGTTCTTTTTCTTCAAGAACAGAGAACGAAAACCAAAGGAAAGATAAAAGAGAAAGAAGAAAGAAAGAGTAAAGTTGATCTCATTACACAAGACAAATCAATGTGTTATTTGTTTACAAGATGTAGCTTTTATATATATATATATATATATATATATATATATATACAAAGCCAAGGCTACAGCTCAAGCCAGCTAAGCAAACGATCACAGCTTAACTGGAAAACTAACTTCTATTAGGATATAAAACTACACTTTATATTATACATATCTAACACTAACATAATTCTATATATTTTAATTTCAAAAAATATATAATAATGTTGGATTAACATGCCTTAGAAAGGAAACTGGTTGGAACTTGGTTCTTAATTAATTAAGGAGAGAAAAGGCTATGTTATTATCGGGATCTTGCTATGAGACTTTCTTTTATTTCTCTGATTACTGAGAAATTAATGTTTTAACGATGAATTAGGATATTCAAGAATATGCATTCGTGAAGGCATATAGAGCGTAGAAAATCAATAATGAAAGAATCTTGCACTATACCCTTTGTTTTATTTTCGTACTATATTTTTGGTAATTTATTGCCTTACCGGCCAGATTAGTGTAAAGTGTCATTTAACGTTCTGTTAGTCTTAATACAGGCGTAGATGATAAGACTTGGATTTTTTTGAAAACCACTTTCCCTTATGTCTGTGTCAGGTCAAGCACCCCCCTTGTTTCTTGGTGAAAAAGTACATCACATTATGTCTACCCCTTTAGAGATAAGGTAGCCCTGTTCTTAGTGGCATGTTTCGATTGATGCAATATCCTGGGACCTCTCATCACTAAGTTGATCATCACTAAGTTGACTAGACACGGGGGGTTAAGTTGCCATAATTCACCAAGACATAAGGAGGGTACTTGATTAGACACAGATACTGGTGGTAAAGGCTTAGAAAGACATATGGGCAAGTGGCTTTCAAAAAAATGCAAGCTTATCATCTACGCCTGTATTAAAACTAACAGAACATCAAATGACACTTTACACTAATCTGCCCGGTAAGACAATAAATTACCAAAAATATAGTACGAAAATAAAAAAAGGGTATAGTGCGAGATTCTTTCATTATTGGTTTTTTACGGGCTCTATAGACCTTCACGAATGCGTATTCTTGAATATCCTCATTCATTGTCAAAACGTTAATTTCTCAATAATCACTAATTAGGAAAATGAAATAAAGAGAGAAACAAAAGAAAGTCTCATATCCCGATAATAATAGCATAACCCTTTCTTAATTAAAACTCATTATCATAATTGGTTTACGGACCGGCCTCCAGGGTCCAACCCACTTGAATAAAGGTCATAAGCAATAAGGCCCGCAGAGGTAGGAATCAAGTCATATTTGACAAGATATGATATGATTACTACAAATCTCCACCACCTAACACTATATAAGCAGGGGGGCAACACCCCCTCAAGGTACGCATTCTCTTATCCTACCCCCATATTTGACCTAGAATCCCATAATCCTAATGCTGGGCTTCTAGGGCTATTCTCACTCACATCAACCTCCTTCTCCGACATAGCTCTCGGTCATGCTGGAGAGCTTGTCCACCGAAGGCACATCTTCTACTTTGATCATTGAGGCTCGGCATCCTATTCAAAGTCCTTTGGACAATCGTTAAGTAACCCGACCTTAACATTGGCGCCGTCTGTGGGAAACCGAATATTCAAAGGATAGAAGTATAGTGCCAAGATTCTGAGCAGAAAATGGAGGAAATACCGATTCCTAATTTGAAAGGGAACCAATGAAAATTCACAAGGAGCCTATTGATACGAAATTAAGAGGAGATGGCGATCCTGATGCCATAGTAAGAGCCATCGCCGACTTGGATTAAATTTCCAATGGAATCTCAAGGATTTGCCCAGCCATCCCCAACAAATCCTGCAGCATTGATTTCAATAAATTTAAGGTGATATCCAAAATCTCACTTTTCCTATTTTACTAATCAATTTTGAAATTGAAAACGAGTCGAGCCCTCACTCCGAGCGGCAGAAAATTCCATTTTCTTTTATCAGAAATAAAGATCAATTGCATTGATTGGAAAAATGCTTTTGAAACTAACAGCACCGTCCCAATTTTCTTCTTTATGTTAAAATCAAGCCATTATGGTCTATCCAAAGATTACCGATTCAAATAAATAAACATCAATTAAGTTTATAACAAGTCTGGTATGGTTTAATATCTTCTACAAATTGATAATAAACCCTTAAAATGAAGAAGGGTTAATAAAATAAAAATAAAAGTCGTTGTTGTGCCTCTTGCCATATGCGTCTGTCCTTTTGTTATTGCATATCTCAAGTTTCAAGATCAAATCATTAGAAGCAAAAAGTCCAAAACAAAAAAGAAACAAACCGCCACAAGCTACAAACACTTTTGTGCATACAAAGGAGAACTCGAAGCCATCAGAAGAAACTTCGCATAACCACTATCATAGACAAAAAAAGGGGAGGGTTGCTGCGGAGAGGACAGTTGGAAGCTATACAATCAACTACTTATTACGTTCTCATACATGGAAAAGAAAAAGAAAGTCAAGCCCGACAGCTTCAACAAAAAAAATAATAGAAGATAAACCTCATAAAAAGATGAAAATGCCCAACTCAGAGAAAAAGAAGAGCCAAGCTTCAGAAAAAAGCAAAAAAGGCCAAAAAAGAGCGGTGAACCAAACACCGACGGCACCACCCCGGATTGATTCCCCGAAGGATGAGCTGCTACATGCAAAACTGAGCGGTGAACCAGACACCGACGGCACCACCCCGGACTGATTCCCCAGAGGATGAGCTGCCACATGCAAAACCAAGCGGTGAACCAGACACCGAGGCACCACCCTGGGCTGATCCCCCAGGGGATGAGCTGCCACATATTTAAACTAAGCACCACCCTAGACTGATCCTCTAGAGGATGAGCTGCCACATATCTAAAATGAGCGGTGAACCAGACACCGAGACACCA
>JASCZI010182004.1:16071-28203 GCA_036250425.1 Stylosanthes scabra
TACAAAGATAAAACAGTCCAAGTAAATGGACAAAAAAGTTAAATAAAAAAAATCCCAAACAAAGGGATCACAGAGAGCACTACCTAGAAGCTGCTTCGCAAAGAAAAGACAAGTCATAAAAGAACATGCAGATAGACGAAAATACAGAATTCCTTCTCCACGAAGAAAAGGGAAGCAATCAGCAACAATATCACAACAGAAAAAGCTCAAAAGGTAAAAGATGCAGAAAGTAAAAATTAGGGCTTATGTAGCTAAGATGTTTTCAAAGAAATGCCTAAAAGCAATTCTAAAAACTCGTCAACTTGAGGTTATAACCTCCAAGCTTCGAGCCGGAGCATATACATACATGAAGATATTCGTCTCGAATTCAGGATACAGAAGTCATGAAGCCGATAGCTTCCATCAAAACTAACTATATAAAGAGCACATAATTCATGCACACGAGCCTAAAGCAAAGAAGACAAGGAAAATACTTCCGAATCAAAGAAATCATCAAGGATTACCTCAGAACTTAGAATTACTATGTTCAAAAAGAAATGAGCTTCAACAAAGATAATCAACTGAAGAATAAATCACCCCCTCCGAGAGGGTCCACGGAAGATCCCACGAAAGAGAACGTGATATCAACATAACATCATGACATCCAGGCTAGTCCCCAATGAGAGAAAGCCGGAAATATTCTCGGCTTCATGTTAACCAGCCGCAGAATTGAAGCAAACCCGGAAAAGTGTCAAGCTATCATATCAATGAAGCAGCCGGAATCACTAAGTGAAGTGCAAAGCTCGATCGGAAGGTTAGCAGCATTCTCAAGATTTCTCTCCGCCTCAGCGATAAAGGCAGCCCCACTGTTCAAACTCATGAAGAAAGAGGTAGAATTCAAGTGGACGAATAAGTGTGAAAAAACCTTTCAACGCTTTAAAGATTACTTAGCAGCGCCACCAATCCTAGTTAAGCCATAAGAGGGAAAGCCCTTGGTAATCTACTTAGCCGCCACCGAAGAGGCAGTGGCCGGAGCACTAGTTCAAGAAAGACGAAAGGTGCAAAAACCTATGTACTTTTTAAGCAAAACCCTCCAAGGAGCGAAGTTAAATTACCAAAGTTGGAAAAGTTGGCCTTCATCCTCACCATGGCCGCCAGAAGGCTCCGGCAATGTTTTCAAGCACACCCGATCGTGGTAAGGACAGATCAATCGCCGAAGCAAATCCTCCAAAAACTAAATCTCGCTGGAAGAATGTTGGCCTGGTTTGTTGAACTGTAGGAACACTACATATCCGATAAAGGAAACACATCAATTAAAGGACAAGTATTGGCAGACTTCAAAGTGGAACTCACTCCCAAACATCAGGTTGACGACAACATCCCATGGATCTTACATGTGGATGGTTCGCCAAATGTAAAGGGTAGTGGAGGAGGAGTGTCGCTAGAAGGACCTGGGGATGCAGCCGTTGAAATGACCATAGAATTCCAATTTCAAACAAGCAATAACCAAGCGGAATACTAGGTGCTCATAGCAGGGCTAAAGCTTGCAAAAGAACTTTCAATCTCCGAGTTAGAAGTCAGATCCGACTCCCAGATCGTCACCTCCCAAGTCAATAGGAACTATCAAAGCCAAGGATGCTCAAGTGGCAAAATACCTAGAAAAAGCGAAAGAATTGCTGAGCTTTTTTCAAAAGGTAGGAATAAAGCACATCCCCCGGAAGGAAAACGACCGGACGGATACTCTATCAAAGTTAGCAAGCACCGAACCAGGCGGAGGAAATGGCACTCTCTTCCAAGAGACTAAAGAAATACCATCTACAAATGAAGTGAAAATCGTGCTATCCGTGTCGGAAAAACGGAGTTGGAGAAACCCCATCATAAGTTTTCTCATGCATGGAACCCTCCCCGAAGACAAGGGCAAGGCCAACAAACTGATTAGAGAGACAATAAACTACACCTTGTTAGCCGGAAAGCTATACAAACGGGGAATCATGACCCCACTCCTAAAGTGTGTGGAGGAAGAGAGGATTCAAATGATCCTCTCAGAAGCACACGAAAGAGCCTGCGGACACCATCAAGGAGCCAAAGCTCTCATGTGAAGGATATTACTAGCATGCATATACTGGACCACCATGAAAGTGGACGCCAAGGAGTACGTCGGAAAGTGCCAGAGATGCCAAGAGCACTCAAAGCTATAAAAAGTGCCCGCGATAGAGCTATCGGCCATAGTAACTCCCTGGCCATTCGACAAATTAGGAATTGACCTTCTAGGGCCTTTCCCGAAAACCCTAGGCCAAGTAAAGTATCTGATCATAGCAATCGACTACTTCACAAAGTGGGTGGAAGCCGAAGCTCTAGCATATCAATCACCGCAAGCCAATGCAGAAAGTTCGTGTGGAACAACATTATCACCAGGTTCGGAATTCCAATGATTATAACATCCGACAATTGGATGCAATTCACAGACTAAAAGTTCAGGGAGCTCCTAGAAGGGTTTCAAACCCACCAACAATTCTCATCCGTAGAGCACCTGCGAGCAAACAGTAATGTCGAGGCCATGAACAAGATAATCCTAAATGGATTGAAGAAAAGACTCGACGAAAAGAAAGGGTGTTGCGCAGAAGAACTCGGAAGCGTCCTATGAGCTTATGGAAACTCGGAGCAATCATCAACAGGGTCAACACCTTTCCGACTAACTTACGGGACGGAAGCCATGATTCCCTTAGAAATCACGGAACAAACCACCTGGGTATCAGCTTATGACCCGGAAGGTAACCAAAGCAACAGGGAAACAAAGGCAGATCTGGTCTCCGAGATCAGAGAAGATGCAAGGATAAAGCAGCAAGTAGTAAAAAATCTTCTAGCCGCAATATACAACAAAAAGGTCAAGAACAGAAACTTAAAAGAAGGCGACTTGGTGCTGCGATGAACTGACATAGGAGGAAAAAATACAGCCCAAGGAAAGCGAGGAGGAAATTGGGAAGAACCCTACCAAGTAAACGAAGCACTTAGAAAAGGATCTTACAAGCCTAGCACAACAAAAAGAATGGCTGAGATGAAATTAATCTCCGAAATTAGAGAAAAAGCCAAGGAAAAGGAATCAGAGTACCCGGAACCAAGAATGATGAGTACAAGAAGTTAGGAAAAGAAGAACTTTGAAAAGAAGTAAAAAGAATGATGATTGAAAACACTGACAGGGGATGACGAAGAAAATTCTCTGAGACCAACAAGAGATGCGCAAGAAGAAGAAAGAAAAACTCCCTTACAAGAGGAGAGAGATAGAGAAATAAAAGAAGAAATGAACCACAAGAGAACTTGTTAACTAAGTTTCTCGAGGTTCAGGGGGCAAATAAGTTCCATCAAACACCGACACGTAACACTTCACCCCTTGAATAAAAATGCATTAACTTCCGAAGAAGATTATGTGCAACTACCCGGAAAGAAGGATGTGCGCGCCTTCATAGAAGAAAAAGGCACCTTCCGAGAAGAGGCCGATAAAACCGCTCGGAAGGGAAGCCATGAACACTCTTGAGAAAAAAACACCTTTCAAGAAAGAGTCATCAAAACTTTCCGGAAAAAAGGCACTAACACATTCTTAAAAGAGCGTTAAGTACCTTCCGGAAGATCATGAAGAGAAATAAGCGAAGTACTCGGAAGCTTTGAACAAAAAGCAAAAAACTACTCGGAAGAATGGACAACGCCCAGACTCCCGAGTGGGGGCAATGTTACAGACCGGCCTCCAGGGTCCAACCCACTTGAATAAAGGTCATAAGCAATAAGGCCCGCAGAGGTAGGAATCAAGTCATATCTGACAAGATATGATATGATTACTACAGATCTCCACTACCTAACACTATATAAGCAGGGGGCAACACCCCCTCAAGGTACGCATTCTCTTACCCTACCCCCATATTTGACCTAGAATCCCATAATCCTAATTCTGGGCTTCTATGGCTATTCTCACTCGCATCAACCTCCTTCTCCAACATAGCTCTCGGTCACGCTGGAGAGCTTGTTCACCGAAGGCACATATTCTACTTTGATCATTGAGGCTCGACATCCCATTCAAAATCCTTTGGACAATCGTTAAGTAACCCGACCTTAACAGGTTTATACTTATATATCATTAGAATTATTCAATAGAAAAAGAACAAGAAGTTAGTATGTCGGAGGAAGAAAAATGTAATGCAGTACGTATAATATTATACTTAAACAATAATTTTGGGCGTACAACTATTTTGCCAACTAAGTCCAACCAAGTTATTTATTTTTATAACAAATTGAAGATCATTTCGATATCAAATAAAATATTATGTATGTGCTAATTTTGTATACTAATTGATATCGAAATAATTTTTTATTTGATAGAGAAATGGAAGACTCGGTTGGACTTGGTTGAGCAAAACAGGTGTACGTTTAGCATTACCGATACTTAAATATATATTGTCATTTGAATATAAGAAAGTTTTGGTGACCAACACTTTTGTGACTAATAGTAATCATCAACACTAAAATACCATCATTTTTTTGGGTTTTATTTTTTATCGGTCGAGCTTTTATCATTTTATTGGAGTCTTATTTTTTGTTGGTTATTATTGGCAAAAAATTTATTGACTACCTAGCATGATTGTTTAAATACATGACAATAGTACAATACTTTTTTATTAAACAATTTTAATTATTTAATAGTTTCAATAAAAATTTCAATTTATATCTTCTTAAAATATAAATAATCTCCACTTTGCTTAGAAGTTAAGGCGACATAACATTTTTTGGTATTAAAATTTGTATGAAATATGGTCTATGGAACGATTCTTATTAAAGGGTTTAAGGATAGAAAACTATCGAGAGTCAATTATTAGGAGTTAATTAGAGAGTCAATTAGTATATAGGAAAATCACCTAATTTATTTATTTATTTATTTATTTGTTGAGCTTTAACTTCTATAAGTTTGTTAGCTCCCTAAGAACTATGGGGTGTAAGCTCTGTAACATAATTGTTAAGTATAAGATAAAATAAAATAAAATAATGCAAAAAGTAGTCCTATATAGTTCTATGAACTAAACCGTCTCTGTCGATTCAGGTAAAAATGGATTGTCATCAATAAACCGATTAAAAATAAAAAAAATTAGTAAAACAGCAATAAATCTATCCAATTGATCTGATTTTTTTAAAATTGATTTAAGATAATAAAATAAAAAGTATTTTTTAATATATTTTTATATAAATTTATTATTTTACTATATCTAATTTAATTTCGATTAAATCTCAGTTAAACCTGTAAATAATTGAATATATAATTTTATTGGTTTAATTTTTAAAACAAACACAAATTTATTGTTTATATTGTTAAATAAGTGATTTTATAAATTATAAAAAAAGAAAGAAAGAAAGAAAGAGAAAAGAGGGGGAGAGAAAATATCTCAGGTTATTGACTAAGTCACGAACGGCCTGTCGCCACAGTGAGCAGAGGCAGTTAAATAACTGTATTAATAATATATCTTGTTGTGCATTGTGACCTCATAATAAGTAGCAGTAGCACACCCTGGTACGTTATGCAACAAAACAACAGTAGGAAAGGCTAAGAACGAAGGAAAGAAGAAAGAAGAAAGAAGAAGAAGAAAGGGACAGACACATACAATTGCATTCAATTTTGAGTGATCCAAACGTAACCACAGCTTATTCACTCCGTGTGGGACCCTTTCTTGCCAACCACTCATCACTCTTCAGTTCTTCCTCACTTAATCTATTTCTAATTTTCTATTTGCTGATTACTAGCTCGCTTTCCATGCATTTATTCTCAAAAGTTGTTTTCCTAATTTAATTTCACTATGAAACACGAAAAAAATCATAATACAGAATAACATAACTTAACACACAAAAATCAAAATATAAAAAATATATGGATGTGTAAACCATGATAGAGGTAGATTAATTCTTTCACTATATCCCTTTTTCTTTTATTCTTTTATTTTATGTATGTATATATTTTTTTTCTTTTTTCTCATTATTTTACAAGTAATTAAGGTTAACTTATTTTATAAGTTGCAAAATTGCAATATATATTTTTTTAAAATTTAGATTAAGCTATACAAAAGGTTCTAATTGATTTTTTATATAGTTTTTTTCTGAAAATATGTGTACATTATTATAAAAATTATTTGAAAATATTTTATACAATTATGAAGAATTAATTAAAAACATTTATACTATAGAAACTTATTGTGAACTTCTAGGAACTTTACTATAAATTTTAAGTATGAAATTTTTTAATTAAAAATTGAGTAAAATTATATATTTCTTTTTGTGTTTGAGTAAAATTAAATATGCCTCCAAAAAGATTAAGAGGAAAGTGAAAATTACAAATATTTTGCTTTGGGAATTTTTGTAAAACATATGTTTTAATTAATATATAAAACTAATAAAAAAAATAGTCAATGAATGAAAATGTTATTTACTGTCTATTTGTCTATATTCACATTTGTTTTAATAAAATAATTGATTATCTAAAAAATCAAAATTTTTGCAATAAAAGATAATCAAACCTTTTTTTTTTGAGCATCATATTCAAACATTTTAATAAACACAAAATATTACTTTTATACATTAGCTGCCCTGTTGGTTGATATTTTTAATTTGTCATTATAAGATGATTATAAGTGTTATTTAGGCATGGAAACAGGCCAGGCTTCGGTCTAAACAGGCCAGGCCTGGATCATATGTATTGAGTCTATGTCTGGCCTATTACCTGTTAAAGGCTTTATATTTTATCTGGTCTGGCCTGTTTGAAAAGCCTGGCCTGGCCTGAAGCCTGTTTAAAAACCTACTAAAAAATAAATTAAAAAATAAAAAATCATAACTACAAATGAATAATATTTTACAACATAAAAAAAAATTTATGTTATTATCTTTATTTATATATATATATTAAATAATTATAAGTATTAATGTTTTTTTATGTGGTTAGAAGATAAAAAATTTTATTAATAAATTATATCTCTTTAATTTATTTAAAATTTAACAAAATTATTTTTAAATAATAAAATAATTATTATATCATAATATATATAAATAGGCCGGTCTGTTAGGCTTTATAGGCTTTACAAAAAGCCTAAGCCTGACCTCTTTAAATTAAAAGGCTTTTACAAAAGCGTGAGCCTGATTTATTTATCAAATAGAACTGGCCTGTATTAGGCCTAATTAGGCTCGGCCTTGGCCTAAGGCCCCTGATAGGCCGTCTGACGTGTTCTATCGCTAGTGTTATTTATATGTTTAAAAGACAAATTAATATTTTTTTTGAAAGAGCAGAGAAAACTAATAAAATGGCATAGCATAATACACAACTATACCTTTTCATTGTTCTAGTAACATCTAAAATGAATCAATTCAACCTTCTAAATTCAAATAGTATGCTTACTTTTCTTTTTTCTCTAGAACTTAAACTAAACTTCCATACTAAAATGTAATTCCTCAACCAACCAATGAATTTGATTGATTTTTTTCTGGTCTTATATAAACCCCACTCACTCTCCCACCCTTTTTCCTTGCAAAATCTTCTCCATCTTTTCCACCTTCACTCACCCAAACACCATCATTTCATAGCAGAAGAGAAGAGAACAAACACATACACATAACTCATAAAAGTGTTTCTCTCTTTTGATTCACGCTTCTCTCTTTCTCTCTCACTTGGTTCTGCGCTTTCTTGCGGTGTACACAAAATAAGAAACAACAGAGTATTTCAGAAGAAAAATAAAATGGGTCAATTCAAAGTGAAGAAGACCTTCTTTGGCATCCGATTCTGTTTTTGATTTTTAATCGGATCATCAAGCTTTGCAAATCAGAACCCAGATTTCAAAATCCAATCTTTTTTTTCCCCTTTTTTCCCATTGTTTTCCCCCTTATTATATTCTTTGACCATATCTGATTCTGATTTTCTGAAACCACTTGCTTCTTTCTTTTTTGTGTTTGTTTTTTTTTTTCATTTTGTTTCATATATTTATATCTGTTCTTTGTCCTATTTTGTGCAAACAAAAACACCGAGCAAGAAAGTTTCTTGGTAGAGCTTCTGAGAGAGGAAGAGCGAGCTTGAAAAAAGTGTGATCATGGCTGCTTCTGCTGCAAAGAACAGTGGTAAATCCACAAAGGGGGCTTTTGCTGATCAAGATTCTCATCATCAGAGGGTAATTGCTGAAAGTGAAAGGCACCAAGATTTGGAGATGATGATGATGATAGATAAGGGAAAAGGTGTTGAGAGGCGGCAATGGAATCCAGTTTTTGATGAAGCTTCCATGTCAAATAGGCCTCATAAGAAGATTAATCAATCACCATCATCATCATCATCATCATCATCATCATCATCATCATCATCATCACCATCACCGTTTCTACAACAACAACAACCTCCTTCTTCTTCTTCATCTTCAAGAATAGTGTTCCCTTTTGCCTTTGAAGGCTCTCAAACTCAGAATCAAGCAGCAATGCAATTCCCACACCAATTTGGAACCACAAACTTGCCCCTTTTCCATTCACCACAGCCACAAATTCAGCCATCACAACTACCATTACATCAAAACATGATATCTTTTGGGTCCCAACAACACCAACACCACCACCTTCAGAATCTTCAATATTGGAGTGACACACTGAATCTAAGTCCAAGAGGGAGAGCCATGGCAATGATGAACAACAACAGAATAGGCCCTGATGGAAGGCCATTGTTTTCGCCTTCGCCTCCGGTGCCATTGAATGCTACAAAGCTCTACAGAGGTGTGAGGCAGCGCCATTGGGGGAAATGGGTGGCTGAGATTCGCCTCCCTCGCAATAGGACTCGCCTTTGGCTTGGGACATTCGACACTGCTGAGGACGCCGCCATGGCCTATGACCGAGAGGCCTTCAAGCTTAGAGGGGAGAATGCTAGGCTAAATTTCCCTGAACTCTTTCTCAACAAGGAGAAAGATCAATCACCAAAATTGGCAGAAGAATCTCCTTCTTATGCTTCTGCATCAAAGATACAAGAGCCAGAGACAGAGCCAGAACCAGAGCCAGAGCCTGAGCCAGAAGAAGACATCACTATGCAGCAGGATTTGAACACTGTGAGCATGCCTCCGCCACCGCTACCACCACCAATGCCGCCGGCTTCACTCAATGCTGATAATGATTCAGGTGTTTCACAGTCTCAGGAGTTGGTTTGGGGGGAAATGGCTGCTTGGTTCAATGCAATTCCTGCAGCTTGGGGTCCTGGTAGTCCTGTGTGGGATGATTTGGACACAAACAACAATCTTCTGTTTCAATCACAGATTCCATTTATGACGCAGAATCAGCAAGAACTCAATGATGATGATGTTGTTGATGCTGAAGCTCATAGAATAACAACAGAGGGAGATAATAACACAAAACCAGGTTCTTCTTCCTCTTCTTCTTGTCCTATTAGACCCTTCTTCTGGAAGGATCAGGACTGAAACTTGACTCCAAAGTTTGAATCTTTTCAGAAACCAGAATTATGGTTTATGGGTCTTATTCATATCTTGGAGATTCCTCTTATCAGATATTGATTCTGCCTTGCTTTCCAAGCTTCTCCATCTTTCACATATCTAGTGACAAATTTGATCACTAAAACCCACCAAACTTCTATTCTATTCTCTCACTGGTTGCAGATATTTCACATTTTCCACTACCTGAAAATTTTCTGCTGTAATAAAGGCTGCATATTTTTAGAGGCCTTTCAGCATATGCATGGTTCATTCTTCATGACTTATGAGCCTTATAGTTATACCCACTTGTCCTTAGTGGTAATTTTCATTTTCTATTTTTTTTTTATCTTTTTTCTTTTCTTTGTTTTCTTAGGTCATTTGCATCATTTGTTGCCTTTTAGTTATGTAGTATTTGTAGTTTAGCATGACCAAGGTTGAAGGAGACGTTTTTGTGATTTTCTTCTCCAATGGTCCAACCCATTATGAGCTATTTATTTTTCAGCTCCAAGGGTAGATGTATAATATTATTACTTAATTTTATAGTTTATGTACATTTTTCATGCATATTGTAGTTTCAACTAGTATAATGAATAATGTAATGTATCCTTTTTTATTTGTAGTTATTAACCAAACAAAAAAAAAACTAGTAATGATATTTAACTTAGGATTTATAATTTATATAAATAATATTTGTAATTATTTATAAAAAAACTATTTAGGCACTAAAATTTAGCCGCCAAGTGTATATATATGTGGGGAAGTCTATGGTGGCACGGGAATTTAGTGCAAGTGTGGCTTAACTTTGATTAAGCAGTAATATCATGACATATAGAAACGCAGATGTGTTAGAAAAGGTTGCATAGGTATTCGTGATTACATGAAGGGTGGCATTGTAAAAGGAGTAGGATAGTAAACGCAGGGAAATCCGGTCCAATGGATCATTGAGTCTTTGGTTATATAGTTGACGACCCGGTCAATGAGATGGCTAGTAAGATGAGTCCAGGTTGGAGAAGGCTTGTGAGTTCTTCTTTTTTAATATTATATCATCGGAGACTCAAAAAATAAAATATAGCGTGACCCAGTAAGAAGAAATCATATATTTTTAGTAACAATAACAATGCTATTTATCTATAATAGCAACCATAAAATATAATAATTAATTTATATTAGATTTTTAATTATTTATTATCCAAATTTTTTATTTATTATTACACTAACACATTGTGAATTCAAATTTTGAATTTTATCCATAAGCAATTTTACATTTTATTTTACAATAATTCTAAACATATACCTATTTTATCAATCAAGTTCAACCAAAGTCAATTGAGGCTAGCTCAGTTGGTGCAACACTAGTTGCTGGAATTACCATTTTCCAATGTCCCGGGTTCGATACCCATCCTTGTAAGACACAAAAAAAAAAAAAAAAAAATCAAGTTCAATTAAGTCATTAATTTCTATGTCAAATAAAAAATTATTTTGATATCAAATATAAGTGTATATCTAACATTATCTTTGATTTTGTTGTTGAGTTTTAATTTTGAATTTAAATTGAAATATATGAGTATTTTACATTAAAAAATATTTATTTATACCGTCACCTATATATATATTACCTAAGTTTACATGCAACCAAATTTTAGATATGTTAACCATTTTGGGGTTATTAACTTATTTTAAATGTGTTTTAAAAGTTTGACTTATGAAAAAATTATGAGTTTTAGATATATTTCTAATTTATTTTTAGATGTAAAGATTTGGCTTATAAAGGATACATTATACATTAATAACACATTTAAACTAATATAATAACACAATTAATTAATTTTTCATCACAAAATAATATAAAAATTAACTTTACAAATTTTTTTAAAAAAAACTTAACTATACAAGATTAAAAAAATTGTCTATATAATTAGACCGTGTCACTCTATAGATAATTCATTAATATTAATACGTTTGTTAGATAAAAATTCTATTTATACATTAAAATCAGCCATTAAAATTAATTATTATGTATTTATTTATACATGAATGCATGTATAATACATGTATAATTTTATTATTTTTAATGTGTATTTTATATTTTAATATGTATTATACATTAGTGGTAATTTTGATGATTGATGTTGGTATATAAATAGTTTAACTCTTATTAGATATAAATATATAAAAATTTGGTATTTAAATTTGATTTTCATTTAAAATAACTAACTTTTAAAAATTTAAACTTTTTTATTTTAAATTTTAGAAAGAGAATGTATAAACATTAAATTTTAATCTGTTTGTTATAATTTTATATTTAAAATTTTTATTATGAATTTTGATATATAGCCGTTTTTATCGATACTAGTTTTTAACAATGAGAAGAATTATGAAAAAAAAAAAAACGTGTCTCTAGCTCATGTGGTTTTTGGGAGAGGGGAGGAATCGAGGGGGGAGGGGTCGTTTTGGGGAAGGGGGATTGAATTACCAATTTGCCCACACCTTCTTACATCACCGTTATCTCCATTGCCCTCATTACTCCACTTACGCTGTCAATTCCGGTCAAAAACTCTCTCTACGCGACGCATTCTCAATCCACGTGGCGAAAACAAATTGGCTAGTCAACTTCAGCCACCATGACCATGGACCAACCCAAGCTACCATAGACCGCACCTATATATATATATATATATATATA
>JASCZI010182005.1:590-13748 GCA_036250425.1 Stylosanthes scabra
CAACTGCAACTGCATTAGCAACATCATCACTTCTCTTCTTTGGGCATCCCCTTTTGGTATGGCCTTTGACCCCACAATACTTACACGTGAATGGTTTCAGCTTCCTCTTCAAACTACCACCCTTTGCAACATTACCTCCATCAACTTCCTTTTTCTTCTTAAGTCCACCTTTTCCTTCATCAATATCCTTTCTTCTCTTCTTGGTGAGCTTTCCTGGCTTTTTCTTAAATTTTGGAGCTAATGGTCTGTTATAGAGTGATTTCTCCCACAAGGCTTGATTACGAATAGGATTAATATGATGTGCATAGATCTTGTAATCACCTAAGTCTTCATGCAACAACTCCAAGAACCATTTCGAATTCTCTTTATTCTCCACTTCCACAATAGCCCATGCAATCACATAAATGTGATGATTTGCATCTTGACCCACGACTGCTAAAATCTGTCCCCCAAATTGCGTCTTTAGGAATGCCCCGTCTAGGCCAATTAAAGCACCCTGCCTTAAATCCACTCTTGCAACCACTCAAACACACATACATCTTCTCAAATATAACCTCTCCATTAGATTGTGAATTGACACCTATTTTCACTGTTGAGCCAGGGTTGTACTTTAACAAAGTCTCCCTATAGTCCCTAATCATGGCATATTGGGCCTTCGCATCTCCATATACCACAGACCTTGCATCTGCCATAGCCCTTGAAATTGAATTCTTATTAATTCAAGCTCTCATTTGAATTTAAAATAAGTTGCTGCTTCAGCTTGCTTGAAATTGTGATACTTCCTAATCTTATTGACTAATTTACTGGCCACCCAAGCCCTATTTGCTCACCTATTGTCTTTCATTTTTGCACATATATGATCATCTTTGAAGGTCTTTATTTGCCAACAGGTCTCCTTATAATTCTTTGAAGCATATACAACCCACTTGCATTATTTAACTTTTCTGTTAAATTTCATCCCCACCTCAAGATGCACCTCCCTAACCGTGCCCCATCTCTAAACACTGGAAAATGATCATCATCCTATTCATCTTGTTCATCATCAGAATTAGGAGGAGTTTTCATCTCCTCTGAGTGCCAATCGTCGTCACCATCAGATTCAGCACCTGCGTCTAGTGTATCATACACTACATTTACCTCTACCTCCCCCAAAAAACCCATGTCTACTCCTCCATGAGAAACATGTTGAATAAAGCCATCTCCATCTTCCAAAATTTTCTTCTTTATCTTTGCATATTTTGGTGAAGGAATATTGTGAACAACATTCTCATCGTCACTAGAGCTATCTTCTTGGGATGGATTGTAGGAGCTATCCTTAGAATCATCATCTCTACTAGAGCAATTAGAATTGGGCTTATGGAACATAATGTTCATAGTTTTTTCCATCTACATTAAAAAAGGGTAATGCTATTTAAACAAGTGGTTTTGGCTAATCAAGTTCAACCAAGTGATTTATTTCTATGCTAAATAGAATATTATTTCGGTGTCAAATAGTATAAAAAATTACACATAAATAAAGTTCTATTTGACATTGAAATAGTCTTCTATTTAGCATAGAAATAAATGATTTGGTTGGTCAAAACCACAAGCTAAAAATTTAACTAACCCTAGCACGATTATAGTGTACTCACACATACTCAAGACATATAACGGTATTTTATTATCAAATTCGCCAAAATTAATAATCCCTACTAATTCAAACTATAGAGTAGCAGTGTATATATATAATTCTAGCAATGATTTTCTATATATAATGTACACATGTATCATAATGTCACAATGAACCATTTTCCATTCCATAAAGGTCCTGTTTCGCTAAAAAATAACAAAGCACAGCGTATATATATAATTCTAGCAAGCTAGTTAAGGGATTTTCTATATATAATTCTAGCAAGCCCTGTTTCGTTTTTTTCTTTTATTTCCCTCCCTTTGCTAGACGACGTGGTTTACTTTGCTTGGACAGAGTTTGCCACATCACTAACGGCGTCAAGGGTTGTCTAACGGAAATGCAACCAGGGACTAATGTAGTACAACTTTTGAAAAATCGGGGACCAAAACGGTGCAATTAGAAAGTCGGAGATCAAATTGGTGCAAGGCGTCAGGGACTAAAGTGGGTATTAACCCGACGTATGAAAGTTAGGCATTGGTACTGTTGCGAGTCGGAGCAAAGGTTTTTTTTTTTGGTCAGGGCTTTTAGCCCAACAAGCAGAACCTATTCTAACCCCAATCCCACCCCACCCGATCCTAAAGCCCTCCATATGCCTTCTTTCCCAAAATTTTCATCCTCACAGAGGAAATTGAGTGCTGCTGTACCCAGAACCATGAAGATACAAGGTTAATTGCTGTGACGAGAATTGGATTGGGGTATTCCCACCCTATGGTGTAAACATGGCTATAAATTTGGGCCTTGACGACAGGCTTCTTTTAAACTAACAACGTGGTCAGGAAAAAAAAAACAGAGCGCTCACTGAGAGCACAAATTTAGTTACCGTGTTTGAGTGTTAGTGTGTGAGTGAGAGAAGCACACTACTCACTCACCACTTGGGGGGACTCCTCTCCCGCCATTTTCCCCCTCCCCTCTCTCTCTCTAATTCATTCCTTCTTACTCTGTTACTTTCACTAACACACAGCATTCAAATAGAAAGGAAGCAAAGATGAGTACGGTTGATAAGATGCTGATCAAAGGCATTCGGAGCTTCGACCCGGAGAACAAGACCGTCATCACCTTCTTCAGACCCTTAACCCTAATCGTTGGCCCCAACGGTGCTGGCAAAACCGTATGATTTTCTTTCTTTCTTTCCCTTCCTTCTCTCTTCTTCGTTTTCATAACCCTAACTTTTTACAATAATACTCTATCAATCAACCACTCTCACAAACTATTTTCATTCTTTTTTTTTTCTTTTTAATGCAGACAATCATCGAGTGCTTGAAGCTTTCTTGCACCGGCGAGTTGCCTCCTAATGCAAGGTCTGGCCACAGCTTCATTCATGACCCCAAGGTTCCTCTCTTCAAACTACTGCTGCTGCTGCTGCTGCTACTACTACTACTAGCTGTTGTTGTTAGTTATTGATACTTGGAAGAGTTTAATTTGATGCATCAGTTTAATCACATAATTTGAATGACCAATTAAGTAATTTTCACCTACGTGTTGTTACATAAGGAGATACATGTTAAAACCGTTTTACACTTACAGACGAGTTAAATCCCATTTTAGTTTCTTGAGATTGGCGAGTTTCATCGAATTAGTCCTGACTTTCCAATTGCTCTAATATAGTATCGGACATTGGAAAAATTGCACTATGTTAGTCCTGGTACCATTTCCACAGCGTAATGAGCATTCTAACGGAAAGGGTGGCTGGGATTAACGTATTCCAAACATATTGCAATTTTTCCAATGTTAGGACTATATTAGTGCAATTGAAAAGTTGGGGGCCAATTCGGTGCAACCCACCAATCTCAGGACCAAAATAGGGTTTAACTCCTTACTGACAGTATATCAAAATTAACGTTTTGGTGATATTTTATGCAGCACTCCTATTGTGGTTGTTGTTGTTTTTATACAAACCTCCTCTTTAGTATACTTATCACTTAGGATCATGTTAACTGGACTCATGTTATATTTTACAAAACATAAGGATATTGGATATGTTGTCATTCGAATCTTAGGGGGAGGCTAGATTATATTTTTGTAAATTGTGGCATTTGTGTGTAGTATTGTTGAACCTTATAGTTGGCTAGTGATGTTTACCTTTCTGCTATGACTACTACCAATTGATTAGTAATTTGAAACTTGTGTTGGAAGGTTGCTGGTGAAACTGAAACGAAGGGCCAGATTAAGCTCCGATTTAAGACAGCAGCGGGCAAAGACGTGGTTTGCATAAGGTCCTTTCAGCTCACACAAAAGGCGTCGAAGATGGAATACAAGGCAATTGAGAGTGTACTTCAAACTATTAATCCTCACAATGGGGAGGTACATTGTGAACTTTAGTCTTCAACTTCAACAACAAGATAGGTTTCATTTCTTGTTTTCAACATTAGTTTTAAAGGTGTTGTGAAAATGTTGAAATGAGGAAACAAGATAAAAACAATATGTTGCTCTTATACTTAGTATGGGAAATAGGAAATAGTAATGGAAGTTTTATGAATCCGATGAATGAGAGAATAAGTGTTTTGGTTTGCTTTGTTATTGTAATATAGTTTTAATCTAGGGTTTGCTTCTGTCTTGTGATTGCCAAATTGTCTTGTTTGTTTGTCATATTAACTTGATTTACATGGTCTGCTTTGTCAGAAAGTTTGCCTAAGCTATAGATGCGCAGACATGGATAAGGAAATTCCTGCGCTCATGGGTGTTTCTAAGGCCATTTTAGAAAATGTTATATTTGTTCATCAAGATGAAGCCAATTGGCCACTGCAGGATCCTTCCACGTTGAAGAAAAAGTTTGACGATATCTTCTCTGCAACTCGGTATCATTTGTGTTACTATACCATCCCTCTTTTATTAATCTCTCGTATGAAAAGGGTTACATATCACAGATCTATTTTTTATTTTCAACTTGTGTCTGAGCGCTTTGTATAATTTGTTTAACTTGCCTTTACATACTGTGTTTGGTCGGTGCATTCTCCCCACCCAAATTAGCGTATCTCTCACCATTATGAATCTCAAGTTGTATTCCATCATTCTCAATTTGGTAGAACATGAAATCAGCTTTGTCACTACATTGTAAAATTGCTTCAGAAGCATCTTAGTATAACAAGTATGAAACAACTTTCAATCATCCTATGGCTAAAATCACATAGCCGATATACTCCGTTACTTGTACAGAGTCCTCTGCCTTAACAAAAAAATAAAAGTAAAATAAATAAATTAAAAAATAAAAACATTATTGAGCCATGTTAGGTTGAGTTTGCAGAAACTGCTTTGGTACTTGGCATTAAGCAATTCAAGGAAATGCTAATGTTTGTGACCTAAAGCTGATAATATATTATATTTTACTGAGCAGATACACAAAGGCATTGGAGGTCATAAAGAAACTTCACAAGGAACAAGCTCAAGAGATAAAGACTTACAGGCTGAAACTTGAGAATCTTCAAACATTGAAAGATGCAGCGTATAAGGTCACTTTCCTTTTCCAAAATTTGACAACTCTGTAGATGAAAATTTGCAAATTGTCTTCCCTTGCTTTTCTTTTTATTTTTTAAAAAAAATTTCCTAATGATCTCGGACTTGAACTGCATTATTCTCTTTCATTTTCTGACTCATAAACGTAAGTCACGCCAAAAACAATTTGATTCTTCTGAGTTCTTGCTTTCATGTGCTCTTTTGCTGGGACGATGTATTATTTTTGAAGGGCATTCGCATTCTCTATCTTTCGATGCAGTGCTTCCATTTAGACTACTATAAACATAAAATAGACCACCATTTTGAAAAAAATAAAATAAAAGAAAAAGAAATTCTGATTATACCTATGTTCTTTTTTATCTTCTTACAGCTTCGTGAAAGCATTGCACAAGATCAGGAGAAAACAGAATCTCTAAAACGCCAGTTACAGGAGTTGGAAGGAAGCATTAAAGATGTGGATGATAAAATACATTATGCAGAGAAAACACTGAAAGATTTGAGAAAGCTGCAGGACCAAATCTCAACTAAAACTGCTCAACGAAGCACTCTGTTTAGGGAACAACAGAAACAGTATGCAGCTCTTGCCGAGGAGAATGAAGGTACTGACGTTGTTGTATATGTATCATTCCTCTCTTAGTTTTCAACTCTTGTTTTAGTTTCATTCTATGTGCTAGTTTATGCTATTGCCTACTAATCTACTTTTCAGTAAGTTTTTCATGCTAATGCTTCTTACATTGATTAGACTCTGATGAAGAGTTGATGGAATGGAAGACAAAGTTTGAAGAAAGGATTGGAATTTTACAAACAAAAATAAGCAAGTTGGAAAGAGAGATGAATGACACTGACACTAAAAGCTCTTTCCTTAAGCAGACTATCAATGATTCCATCTGGGAGATCAGCAAGCTTCAAACTGAAGCTGAAGTAAATAATTGATTGAAAAGTTGTGTCTAGACAACTATTCAGTTGTGAGGAACATTATTATAATTATCTCTACTTTGAACTACAGGCACACGTGTCTTTGAAGAATGAACGTGATTTGTCTATTAAAAATCTTTTTGCGAGGCATAATTTAGGGTCTCTTCCAAAGTCACCCTTCAGTGAGGAGGTTGCTACCAACCTCACCAATCGTGTAAAATCAAGGGCTTTGGATCTTGAGAAGGACCTCCAAGATAAAAAGGTGTTTCTATCGTGCATCTCTAATTATATATTCGCCTTTAGGTACATATGATCATGATTTGTTAGGAATGACATAATTTTGAGGAATAATTGATGCTGTTTAGGTAATTGATATCATTGGCTTCATCGTCATACTTGGCTAGCGACTACTATAAAGGATTCCTTTCATGCATGTATAGAGAGACTGGCATGCTTACATGCATGGCATGTGTATTTTTCTTTGGTGCTTTTATTAGCAGAATTTGTTATCCTAGTGTCTTGTACTTTGTTCTTTCCGTTCAGTCATTCACTAGTGAGTTAAATTTTTTTATTTGATGTGCTTCTCTTGATTGACATAACTTCTAAATCATTTTCCATATTTCAACACAACATCATCATTGTTGAATATATCAATGACATCAGATATTCTAAAATATGGAGCTTCTGAATATGGTGATTCGAGTATCTTTCTTGTTTTATTTTATATTTTATATTATTGGATACTTTTGTGCAGAAAACAAATGACAGTAAACTCAAGACGGCATGGGACTGCTACATGAATGCCAACGACCGATGGAAAAATACCGAGGCTCAAAAACAAGCTAAATTAGAGATCATGGTTTGACATTTAAATGCATGGTCAGATGCCAACTCGTTTTATGATACTAAGATTTTGTTATATATACAGAATGGCATTGTCAAACGCATTGAGGAAAAAGAAAATGAGCGTGATTCACTTGAACTCCAAATTTCCAATGTGAACCTTTCTCACATTGATGAAAGAGAAAGAAAATTGGTGAGTGTAGCCTGCTCTCTGATGTTGTTTTGTAGCTCATAACCTTAATTTTAGACATCGGCAAGTTTTATGAAGTGATGTTTGCAGCGAATAGAAGTCGAGAGGAAGACAAATCAATTATCTGAAAGAGAATTTGAAGCAAATATACGTCAAAAGCAAAGTGAGCTATATAGCATTGAACAAAAGATTAAGGTTGTCAATCGAGAGAAGGATGTCATGGATGCTGATTCAGAGGACAGAGTGAAGCTATCTCTTAAGAAAGCAGAGTTAGAGAATCTCAAGAAGAAACATAGAAAGATGTAAATCAATTTTTTGTTTCATTTCATTTTGCTTATTATTGGCTTTCTGTTTCCATAACTGTATATTATGAAGTTGGTGATCTTCTGTGTATTCTTTACAGAGTAGATGACCAAAAGGATAAAATAAAAAGGGTGTTAAAAGGGAGGGCCCCTCCTGATAAGGATCTGTTGAAGGAAGTTACCCAAGCATTAAGGTTGATCTGGGAAACCCTTTCTTTCATTGTGTTTCTCTTGTATATATTTACAAAATTTCAATGTGGGAAACCCTATTTTGCCCCACATTCAAATTTTGTAACTTTTGAATTTGGATTATCAATATTGTGTACACTATACCTCTGATTACATATTCTCTTTTGTTCCTTTTTTTTTGAAAGGCAAATTGGCCTACTATTTTGTTTAAAACAAAACCAGAAGAAAAGTCAACCTAATATTCTACTAAGTGCCTTAGTTGCCTTTGCTTTTGTTAATCTGTGGTTTCTTATGATTTTGTTGTATTTCATTCTGCAGAAAAAAGAAACCTTCAATTAGGTACATTTTGAATACCCTTTGATTCATTCATTTTGTGGTGCAGGAGTGTTGCAAGTGAATATGATAATATGGATACAAGTTCCCGTGAGCACGGAAAGGAAGTTGATAAGTTGCGGATGAAAAAGGAGGAAATTAAAAATAATCTGTCCAAACACAAGAGGGATTTGGAATGTAAGTGCTATCTGTCATTCCAATCTATAACATCGGCTCCATATTAATTTTTTTTTGTGAATTTTAAAAATAGAATAAGCTAAAAATAAATAGATTTTCTGCTTTTTTTCAAGCATACAGGAAGCTGCTTCTCCCAAAAAGTAAAAGCAGTAGAAAAACTCTTCCTAAAAATTAAAAAAAAAAAATACTCAATGGTTGTTTATTTTACTTTTCTAATGTTGCACATTTTTTTTTTTTACTTTTAATTTAAAGATTATTTATGATAATACAATAAATATGTAAAATTTTTATATAAATTATAAATTATAAATAATAAATACTATATTTCCTTCTAGTAATTGTTTATAAAAAGTAAAGTATGTAATCTATGTAACTAAAGTTAGTACACGTAGTAAACTCTTAGATTTGTTATCCTTTTTTTGTCTAAATATAAATATAGTTTTATTCTTGGGATTATTATTATTATTATTATTATTATTATTATTATTATTATTATATAATGTATTAATTAATTTTGTTAATTATGTAATTTGATTAAATAAAATAAGTACGCATTTTTTAATTTTGGGTAAAGTATATTTTTTTGTCCTAAAGTTTGTTAAAAGTTTCAAAAATATCCCTAAGTTTTATTTTGTTTCAATTTTGTCCCAGAAGTTTTCGATTTATATCAAATATACTCCTAATAGTTAATTTTTCTAGAAATACAAGATCAATTTAGCAATAATTTAATAAGAACAACCTTCAACACAAGTAAGCTAAGCATCAAGTTCTGTTATTATTGTTTAATTGGTCTTGGAATTCTTGAAAATTTAGCCATCAAATTCAAATATTTGATGCAAATTGAAAACTTCTGGAACAAAATTGAAACAAAATGAAATTTAGGGATATTTTTTAAACTTATAACAAACTTCAGGGACAAAAACTATACTTTACCGGTTTACCCTTTAATTTTTGTAATACAATGTAAATGTTAAAGTGTTTCTCTAAAGGTGAATATTTCTGCTCCTGATTGTCTTTTAATAAAGAAAAAATACTTTTACATTTATTACATACAAACAACTTGATTGCTTTTAATTTTAATAAAAAGCACATTTGCATTTGCATCCTAACACAGCATCTTTATGCTTTTTCTTAATTTGCTTTTAGAAAGGTAAGTTTCCAAAAGCATCTATGAATGAGCCCATTGTAGTATTGATACAAAAAAATTCATGTGCTTCTACCAAATAGTTACGATTTTGGGAAAGATGATCTCATGACATAGCTTTTAAGTTTTAGGTGAAAATGTGAAATCAGTGTTGGGTTCCGCATCTCTTATTCTGCAAATATTTAGTAGGTAGTATACTTATCTGGTTGATATTTTAGCAGAAATTAGAAACGACTATTATTTTAGGTTTACTATTGGGTCCTTTACATTCCTTTGGTGAATAATTTATTTATGAATAAATTTTGCTAAATGGTACCTCATGTATTAGATTATTTTATTGGTTTATTGATGAACAACTTTGGACCCACAAATTATCTTCATCTTGCCTCGGCTGCATTATAAAATATTAAGGAATGTCTACATGGATTCAGCAGTGCTGTGAAAGACACATCTAGATTTTGATGGCAGATGGTGGCTCATGGTGGAAGGGTAAAAGACTGCCATGGTGTTATAGTGGATGGTGTTGAGGCAAAGAAATAGTAGATACATTAAAAAATTATAAATTGCATACGAAAAAATACTGAAATAATCTAAAAATATAAATAAAACTACTAAAAGATAGAAAAACTTATATCTAAACTACTAGCTACTAATACTTTATTAGTAATAATTTGAAATTATTTATACATATTATCACAATCAATATTAAAGAATGATGATAATATAAAATTGACAAATAATACCATTAATATTAATATAAACTTAGCAGCAACAGAATCAAATTGAGGGTTTTAATAGAAAGAAAAAAAGGAATAGAATGGAAAAACAAAAAGTTGAGGCTTCAAAATTTAAAGAAATAAAGGAAGCTGCTTAGAAAAGCAGATTCACGAACAATGTTCAACGTCATTGTCTTCCTCTGCAGGTCATGCTGCCATCGTTGTCAATGTTGTGTGCCTCTGACCCTGCGTTGCGTTCTGTTGTTTCATTGTTGTGCTATTCATCCATAGAACGGTTTAGGGTAAGAGTCATTGAGTGAACATAAGAGAGTTGTGAGTGCGTGAAGAAGCAGAATACGAGAGCCAGAGAAGGTTCTTCTTGTAAATGTTAGGTTTAGGGTTATTAAAATGACCAAAAGAGAAAAGACCCCCTAGTTTTTAAAAAATTGCAAAAAACCCCACCATTTCCGCCATACCTGCATCAGAATGGCATGGTGCCACCGCCAATGTGGCCATTTGCCCAACACCATTTCCGCAATGCCACACGCTTAAGATGGCAGTTAGCCCAAAAACTGCCACTCTGTAACACCATGACGGCACCATGGCTGCAATTTAAAAATACTGAACCATATGATTGTGAATATCATTTGTAATTATTTTGTATGATAATAATATTCAGGAGAATGAAATTGGCTTTTTGTAAATTTG
Source organism: Stylosanthes scabra (assembly GCA_036250425.1). Classification (NCBI taxonomy): domain Eukaryota; kingdom Viridiplantae; phylum Streptophyta; class Magnoliopsida; order Fabales; family Fabaceae; genus Stylosanthes; species Stylosanthes scabra. The sequence goes on from JASCZI010182005.1 coordinate 11,227, forward strand.
CCTTTTCTTGGCATTTATATTACTAATGTTGGAAGCAATCGATATTTGCATTTCTTTATGTTTCTACTCCTTCAGTTTTCTAGTTTCTTTGTTACTTCCAGGATGCAGAATTACTGAATATAATGTTATGCACTCTTACATTAAAAATATTGTCTTGCAGCAAAAAAGAGACATATTGAATCCAAGCTTCAGTCTTTGGATCCAGAGTGTCCTGGCATTCATTCTTATCCCGAAATGTTAGAGTCTTTTAAGGAGAAGAGAGATTACAAAATAAGGTCATTTTATGTCAAACCACTTGCACAATCTTTTTGGCAGCATTGGACTGTTTGTGTTACGTGTTGTAACTGTTTTGACTGCACCAAACGTCCTAACAATTTACTGGTTATTTCCTGCAGCAAGTATAAAAGTGAAGAAGGTATCCAAAACACATTTGATATCTATGAAAGGGAAGCCAGAACTAAACATGCTTGCCCTTGCTGTGACCGCCCTTTCGCTGCAGAAGAAGAAGACGAGTTTGTCAACAAGGTTTGTGAAGTTCACAGCTTATTATAATGTACTAGTTTATCTAGTGGCTTTGACTAAGCACTTTAAATGGTTTTGATTTGGCTGCTGCTTCTTTTTCTTTTTCTTTCTCTTTATATTTTATTTTAAAATAATGACAGCATAGATCAAGGGTTGTTAATACAGCTAAAGCTCTTAAAGATCTTGCTGCGGAGTCTGCAATTGCAGACACTAACTATAAGCAGTTGGACGATCTTCGTGTGGTTTATGAAGAATATGTCAAACTTAACAAGGAGACAATCCCTGATGCTGAAAATGAACTCCAGCAAATTAATGAGGAGCTGGATCGCCAATCTCAGGAACTTGATGATGTAACTATCGTAATTACTTTGGAATAGTTTCTTGAATAGATTCTGATTTAGTTTTAATGTTTCATTTAGTATCATCTGTGTTGTTAACTTGTTCTATCTTATTTAGCATTGTAACTTCTGAAATTTTGTTTTAGACGTTAGCTGTTTTAGCACAAGTACAGAGTGACAAAGAAGTGGTCGAATCATTGAAGCAACCTATTGAAACCGCTGACCGGTATTTTCAAGAAGTTTCTGCTTTGCAGAAGCAAATAGAGGATTTAGAATATAAGCTTGATTTTCGAGGACAAGGAGTGAGGACTATGGAAGAAATTCACTCGGAGCTTAAATCATTGCAGGGAACAAAGTAAGCGATTTAAGTTAATTACTTTACAAACATGGTCCATTTTGTTGTCTAAACCTTTTAACTAAGTTTTATCTTATGATATCTCTATCATATAATATCTCTAGGATTGGTTTTTATGTTTTCTATTATTCTATGATCGTTTCCTTATTTGATAGGATTAGGGATTTCCTATTATTATAAATAGGCATAGGTGCTCCTCTTGTAGGAAACCACATCACATCATATTATACCAATAGCATTATATTCATAGTCTTTTTTGTTGTTTTTTTTTGTTGTTTTTTATTTTTCCTATTTCTCATCATCTTAATGAAATTCATTTTTTATTAAAAAAAATTCAGTCTTTCTTTTTTATCCTCTTTCTCCTTTTCTTATCTCAACAATATCCATGCATTTGGTTACTAGGGACAATTTACATGCTGAATTGGAGAAGCTGAGGGAAGAACAGAGATATGCAGAGAATGATTTATCAAGTATTCAAATAAGGTGGCACACTCTGAGGGAGGAGAAAGTCAAAGCAGCTACCAGCTTGCAAGATGCTAAAAGGGTAGAACAAGAATTAGAACGTCTGACTGAAGAAAAGGCCAAAGCTGATCTTGATGAAAAGGTTCTCAATTTTGTTTTAGTTTATCATTCGTTGCAGTATTCTTTATTTAGTTTATTTCCATGGGGAAATATCAGAAGCCTTTTTTTTTTTTCCCCTTGTCATGGCTTAATAATTGATCACTTTTAGTTATTTGTTTTTTAAACAATGAAGTCTCTCTCTCTCTCTCATATTTCACTCAATCTGTTTGCAGCAATTGGCAGAAGCTCTTGGACCCTTATCCAAGGAGAGAGATAAATTACTTGCTGACCATAATGAACTGAAAGTTAGACTTAATCGTGATTATGAGGACCTAGTTGAGCAAAAGAGAATTTTTCAGCAAGAAGCCGAATCACTTTTTAAAATGACTTCTAAAATTAGAGAGTAAGTTTTGTCAGCTTGAAAAAGTGTTCTACTTAGTTTTATTTTCGTTAACACAACTTCTGTTTGTCCAGGTACTTGGATTTAAAGAAAGAGGACAGGTTGAAGGAACTGCAGGAAAAGAAATCGCTTTCAGAGTCTGAACTTAAAAGTTGTGATGCCAGGAAGCAAGAAATTTTAGCTGATCTAAACAAAAGCAAAGATCTTATGCGAAATCAAGATAATCTAAAAAGAAACATTGAGGACAATTTAAATTACCGGAAAACGAAGGCTGAAGTAGATGAGCTAGGACGTGAAATTGAAACACTGGAAGAAAGTATATTGAAGGTTGGTGGTGTGTCCGCAA
>JASCZI010182006.1:5123-17097 GCA_036250425.1 Stylosanthes scabra
TAATTTATTGACTTACATGTTACATATTACTTTTCCTCATACATACATTACATTTACATTTAACAACCACCCCAAATGAATTATTGCGCGGTTGCTTTATGAAGCAATATAACTGTCACCCTCTTAACTTATTCAGCTTCCCAAGTTACATTCCAGTTAAATTTCATCAAAATGATTCCTAAAATTTGTTTGATACTATATTTAAAGATGTGTACTCGGGTACATATCTCAAATGTGCAGAAATATCGAATAAAAGAAGGAAATTATCAAGTGAGTTTTTTTTCTTGTTTTTACTTTTTCTTTTTTTTTTCTTTTTTTTTTTTTTGGCTTTAGAATAAAAGAATATGTATTCTCTTCACTACATGACTCTGTATGTGAGTTGTGACCATATTTAAAATGATTGCTGAAATTTTATTTTACCCAATCTAGCTCCCCAAATTTTAAAATGTAATTCAGATTGATATTTAAAGCTAGCAGTGCATGAATATATACATTTACAAGATGAATTTAAGTATGATATTTTTTCGTACAATGTGCATAAAAGAACATACGTTTGGGATTATGATTGTTTAGTTTACAATCGGAAATTATTGTTAAAATCTGATTTTTCTCCATATCCATGTAACACATATTTTACCTTAAGAGTATGTTTCACAGATAAATAAAACAAATTAAAGTAACAGAATTAAAAATTTTAAAAATAAAAAGTAAAAAACAATGATAAAGAGTAAAGATAATCAGTAGTGCAGGTGAAGATTGAAGAGGAGAAACGAAGTAACAGCAGTAGTAAACTTTTTCTTTTTCCCATACAAACATGAACTTTAAAAGTAAAAGTAATGTTTTATACTCCTATGGCTGCGTATCACTGCTCAACTTTAAAATGACAACTTCAATTAAGATTTTTTTTTGACAATAATGCTATCTAATATTAGCATATGTATTGTAATTATTATTTAACTTCATTCATTGTGCTAAGAATAGATATCCATATCTGGTTTCAAAAAGAGAAAAGATGATATTCATAGAATCATAGCTCCTGCAAATTTATATTAGCATGTAATATGAGATAATGTTCAACAAGAAATACAAGATACATCAAGGTCATAATTACCTCTGTTCAGAGACAATTTCTTCTGTTATTATTGAACTTGTCTCGCACCTATTACTACTAGATACTTCTGTATATTGTGGAGTAAATCTTTCGGAAGAAAATAAGTCTGGTTTTGGAGGATATGGTATTGAATTGACTGATCCTTCCAACATGACTATTACTTCACTAATAGAAGGTCTATTCAATGGATTTGGTTGGATACACCATAAGCTCACTAAAGTCATTTTCATTACAATATCATTTTCTTCTTCTCTTTGGGGCAAACACTTGGTAGGTATGTTACCTTGCTCAAAATCTTTGTAAATCCAATCCGAAAAACAAATTTCATTGGCTTGTGATTCTACACTCTCATGATAGTCCTCCAGTAATTTCAAGAATCAACATGCCATAACTATACACATCTGATTTATGAGAAACTTCGCCATATGCTCGGCTAAATACTTCTAGTGCAATGTTTCCTGGAGTTCCTCTTGTACCTATTATAGATACAATACTTTGATCCTTCTTGCATATTTTAGCCAATCCGAAATCTACAATCTTTGGAAGAAAATGCTCGTCCAGAAGAATATTTTGAGGTTTAATATCAAGATGCAAAATTCTTGTATTACATCCTCGATGTAAATATTCTACTCCTCGAGCAATTTCTATTGAGATTTGAGCAGTACTAGAAGAATCTTTTCTGTGAGTGAACTTATCCAAAGAGTCATTATGCATGAATTCATAGACAAGTGCCCTTTTATTCTTATCATAACAAAATTTCAAAAGTAAAACAATATTCACATGAGATGTTCTACTAATGATAAAAACATCATCTACAAATTCTTTCACAGTTCCCTTTGACTCTTTCAGTATTTTTACCGCCACTTGTTCACTGTTAGCCAAACTTGCTTTATACACAATGCCATATCCTCCTTCTCCTAATTTTTCTTTAAAAGAGTTTGTCATCTTTTTTACTTCTTTATATGTATATCGCTTAAGACTCAAGGAACCATAACTTTCAATGAGATTTTCAAAATAGTGATCACCATGCTTTCTTTCTCTGCCCAACATTATCTTTTCTAATAAATTAAAACGCCTCTTACAGATAAAAATAATCACTCCAAAAATTCCAAGAACTCCAACAACACTACCTGCAGCACTACCTAGATATATGCAATAATGATGTGAAGATCAGAATAATTATAAATAGAGTAATACTATTGGAACTTCACACTTGACATTTAAAAAAAAAAAAAAAAAGTTCCCAAACCTTATCTTAAAATTTCATCCTTTTTCCCAAAAGAAAAGAAGAAGAAGAAGAAGGAGGGTAAAACATGTGGGGTAGATAATAAAATTAAAGCAGATATCCATTGAGGCATAAAGCACAACAAATTTTTCTTGACATTTTATATATTCCTAAGAAAATAGTAACAAGAAGCATGCACAACAGAAATTTTTTGAAGCAACTAATAAAACTTGAAAATGATCCTATCATCCTACACTTCTGTAATATAATTAAGTTAGACCACACATGAGATGCTGAAGCCAATATATATCAAGGATCAATATATAATATTGTGGCCACTTTATATTTATATAGGTCTTTCTATTCACTATTAATAAGTTCCAATGTTTATTAACCAGTAAAAACTCATAGGTAATTGTATTAATCACGTGAAATTGATAGTTAAAAATTATTAAATGATAATTTAGTTAAACATATAATCATTAAGATTACAACATTTGAGTTGGTTTGCATAAATTAGAGCGTACCTAATTTAATCCAGTAGTGATGTGTGGTTTTACTAGGATGAGGAGGGCTTGCTTTGGGTGGAGAATTCCCAGTAAGAACAACATTATTATTTGCAGTATTGAGCGTGATGCCTGGCGAGAATCTGAGAACGGCTCCTGTTAAGTTGTTGTTGGAGACATCCAGAATGTTGAGTTGAGATAAAGTGGTCAAACTCTCAGGTATTGATCCCTTCAAATTATTACCGCTGAGATAGAGTTCTCGTAGATCAGTTAAATTGGCAAACGCCGGTGAGATGGTTCCGGTGAGATTCAGCTTGGTCAAATTGACGGTTCTGATCTTGTCCTGGATATCGCACGTGATGAAACTCCAGGCTTTACAGGGAGTGTTCCCTCGCCACGTGCGCGCCAAGAGAAGCGGATACCCAAACGCCTCAGCGACTTGGAGCAAAGTGGTGACCGTGTGGTGGCAAGGGCCAGCATGATCTAAACAGAATCCATTTCCTTCAACACTTGCATTCTTGGTAATAGTCGTGTTGAAGAGAGGCATAGGGCCCTGCAGCAAGTTGTTTTCTATTGAAACCTGCCCCATGGAGAGATTCATGAAAGAAGGTGGAACTTCACCTGTTAATTTATTGTTCCCAAGCATCAGATATTGCAACTGGGTGCAATTTGGCAGGTCCGGAATGGGACCTTCGAAGGAGTTCCTCTCAAGATCCACGAGAGCCAACTGAGTCATGGATGATAGAAATTCAATTGTATCGGACATGTTTTCGGAGGACCAGCTGGGGGGAACAGGGTATATGGCCTTCTTCAGCTTGTTCAGATAATTAGCTTCTTCACCCGTAATATCGTTATTCGAGAAATATTTAACATGTTTTGGGCATATGATAATGCAGTGATGTTGATTTCAATTATAAAAGTATCTTAAAATATATATAGGAGACTCTAGTGCGGTCAGCATAATACACCTCATGGAAACATATTAAAACGCCTCAGAAAAAGCAAGTAAACTCTCCTTTAGCTTTTGAAGTTGCTTCACAGTTCACATGCCATTTTCAAAACATGTTAGCTTGGCTTCTTCTTCTTTTTTCTTTTTTTTTTCACTTGCCATTTTCTTTTCACCATCCTTTCCCTTGGAAGGAACATAGACTTCAGATTTAAAAGTAATTAATCCATCCTCTTTCTACTTCACAAATTTGAGATCTTATTGTGAAAGATACCTTTCTCCTTGTCAACCTCATTGTTAACCATCAAATAGAACTGAATCGATGATTCTATTCACTGAGGAGATTTTGTAGAATTGGCATAAGCATTGCTCTCGGGGGTGGAAATTTTTTTGTGCTTGTGATGGTAATTTACGGGAAGGCGAATTTTACAATGAATCAGAGTTTGGAGGAGAAGGTGATCTATTATTTGAGAACCAAGAACGTGGGAAATAGATTGTTAAGGATATATTAGTATCAATCTAGATCATTTACTATCTTAAGTTTATTAGTTTGGTATTAATCATTATTATTATTATTATAGGATATTAGGTTATTATTCATATGATTCTCTCTTTACTTATAAATAGATCAGTCTAATATACTTTGATAAATACAACTTTCATATCATTCCGATACACAAGTCTTTTTCCATGGTGTACTCTCTCTTCCTTTCTAACAAGATATTAATAATATATTTTATTAATATATAAAAAGATACTGGCATTTATTTTAATGAATATATTTCAAAACAAAGTTAATAGGGATTCATCCCTATCATGTATAGAAAATTTAATTTTTCCTATAATGTATTTTATCGTATTGTTTATCATAAGATATATAAACATAAATAAATTTAATCCTGTAAATTTCAAATAGCTATATAATTCATATAATCATATCAGATAATAATAAAATAAAAAAAAATATTTAATAAAATTCTCAAGATCCTAATTAATAAGTAATAAATAAATAAAAGCTTTATATTCCATAAATTGTTAAATTATCGTGAAGAAACTAAATAGAGTTGCAACATAATTGATTCTATTGAATTCAGTTTTAGAACCGGGTCACGTTCGACCCAACCCAATTTTTTTATTGACAAAAATAGTTCTTTTTCCAGAGCATGGTCATGAATCGTCCAAATACGATTCTTATTGAGATTATAACAATAAGAATAAGCACGATATATACACAATATTTGTTGGATTCATATAATTTAATAGAGTAGTATCGCTGAGTATTTAACACGTAACTAATCGTAAGATTCATATCAAGATATTTAAGATACTAATAACACTATTTAAAAATAGTAGTATTCTGTAATTTATTTTAAAACTAATGACAATTAAATTGATAAGCTTCGAAAGTATCTTAATCTATCTTTTTAATTATTTTTTTTTAGCAGCACCCTTTACATAAATAATTAAATAAGTTGGTGGAGAACACATGGTTTTAGAGAACCAAGAATTTGTGAAAGAGAACAAAAGTCATTAATCCAGTTCTTTTATAGTTTAGTTTATGCCAACATGCATCATGTGATGTATAAGGTCACAATATTTTGATCTTGTAAAGTATTATTGTATATCACTAATGTCCTTTTGTATTATTTATACCGTATTCGGTAAAATAATATGATGAGGTGATTTGCTTACAATATAAGAAGAAAAAAAAAAGACAAATCATGATTTGTTGACACATGCTTCTAAGAACAAATAGCTATCTTGATGTTAAATAAAGAAGGTAAAAACTAAAGAAACCAACAACTCGATTTATTCAAATATTGTATTGATTAGTAAAAAGGTGCAAAAGTGTTTCAATACATTTTATTCAGTCACCTATCATTACATGATATATATAACCACCAAGAATATACCCTATTAATTAAGGCCCCTTTTTAATTTCCAAATAAATAAATAAAACGCATACTAATAGACTAGACTGAACCCTTTTAAGGCAATAATGGTGAATCTTCACACTTCAGTACATAGTTGGAATATACCATGCACCAGTTCCCTTCTATGATCAATCTTATTTATTTTTCTCAAACATAGTACAACACACACCATAATATAGTACCTTAAATATGCCTGAAACATATCAGAGCTAGAATAAACTAACTTCAAACACCATATTCAAACAATTGTTCTTGTTCTTGCCATGCAGATCTTCTGTTTGATGAAATGCTTCATTGTATGGCTTCCTTGCTGGGAGAGTAAGTTGCACTTCAGGATCATTGCAAGTGCAAGAGCTTTTATAGAGAAGTGAGTTGTTCACACACTGCACATTGCTGTTTATGTAACATGCACTGTGATGATTCTTGTTCTTGTTCTTTCCGTCTGCAGCATAATTCTCTAATGATTCAGATTTGGTAGCTTCATCATGAGCCTTGTTGATATATGAATTCCCATTCTTGTGACGAAGAAAGTTTGGTTTCTTCTTTGAAGAAGATTGGATTATCTCCATGTAAGCTCCTCTATTCTCACTAGAAATTGTTATCACCTTTATGCTTCCATTGTTCTCAGAATCTGAGAGCTTCTTGCTGTGAAAGGTACCTTTCTCTTTGGCTTCAGTAGTTTCTGTCTGCTTTTCACCTGAGTCTCTCTGAACTAGCATCGTTGTTTTCGGGTCTAATTCCAATGCTGTCTTAGTAGGCTGAACCTCAGTGTTAACCTTTAGATAGGACTGAACAGAAGGTGTTGGTCCCTGTTTAGATACTATGGAATTGGCATAAGCATTGTTCTCTGTTGTGGAATTCTTTGGTGATTGTGATCGTTTAGGAGATGGTGAATTTGTCAATGGAGCAGAATTAGGAGTAGAAGGAGCTGGAGATGAAGGAGCTGATGATGTTCTGCCAGCAGCACTAGAGTAGTAAACCTAAACCTTGGTGCTGAAGTTTCAGGTTGGGATGGTTGATTCTGAGATGGTGATGGTTTCGACGGCTTGGGCTCAATGAGCCCAACCGGGACCATGGACGAACTGAGGGAGGGTTAGCCATTGATTTTGAGATGCGATCAAGGCTTAATAGCTTAGTTTATAGATAAACTATAAGGCTTGTTAAGAAATCTAAGGTTTTGAATTGAATTGAGCACAAAAAAATATGTTAGTAATGCAATGTTATATATAGGACACACCTTAATATACTGTATCAATGGAAACACAGTGAAGTACAATTTGTGATTAGACAATGTGAAAACATGTTAGGAGAAAGTTGGAGGTAGCATCAGATTCATATATCATTTCTGTTTTACACTTCTGTTATGATACAATAGTGTTCCTTTTGTATATCCAATAATTTGTGCTTGATTTCTGGTATACTACATTCATCATCATATTTCTATTTGTAGTGATTTGTATTTGGAGATAATTTCAAATAAAAAATAAACAAAATGTATTATCTATTATGTATTTATGCCTGTTTGAGAACCTATACAATGTAGTTCACAAGAAAACTCATTGTTGATTAGCATCTGCTATACACATATTTTACCTTTAAGAATTTGTTTCACACATAAATAAAACAAATTAAAGTAACAAAATAAAAAATTTAAACAAATAAAAAACAATGATGAGATTGAAGATCAGTGCAGGTGAAGACTGAAGAGAAGAAATAAAGTAACAGTAATAATTTTTTTCCCAATACAAACATGAACTTCAAAATGACAACTACTTACAATAAAAATATCCATATCTGTTTCCAAAAAAAGAATAGATATTCATAGTTCCTATAAATTTATATAAGCATGTAACATGAGATAATTAATAATGTTCAACAAAAAATACAAGATAAATCAAGGTCATAATTACCTTTTTTTTGAGACAATTTCTTCTGTTGTTGAATTTGTCTCGTATCTGTTACTACTAGATACATTTGTATCTTGTGAAATAAATCTTTTAGAAGAAAATAAGTCTGGTTTTGGAGGATATGGTATTGAATCGACCGGACCTTCTAGCATGTCTATTACATCACTAATAGAAGGTCTATTCAATGGATTTGGTTGGATACACCATAAGCTCACTAGAGTCATTTTCCTTGCAATATCATTTTCTTCTTCTCTATGGGGCAAACAATTGGTAGGAAAGTTACCTTGTTCAAGATCTTTGTAAATCCAATCTGGAAAGCAAATTTCGCTGGCTTGTGATTCTACATTCTCGTAGTAGTTTCGCCTTCCTCCAATAATTTCAAGGATCAACATACCATAACTATACACATCAGATTTGTGAGAAACTTCGCCATATACTCGGCTAAATATTTCTGGTGCAATGTACCCTGGAGTTCCTCTTGTACCCATTATAGATACAATACTTTGATCCTTTTTACATATCTTAGCCAATCCAAAATCTGCAATCTTTGGGCGAAAATGCTCGTCCAGAAGAATGTTTTGAGGTTTAATATCAAGATGCAAAATTCTTGTATTACATCCTCGATGTAGATATTCTAGTCCTCGAGCAATTCCTATTGAGATCTGATACAAGGTTTTCCAATCCAGATTATGAGTAGTACTAGAAGAATCTTTTCTACAAGCGAACTTATCTAAAGAGTCGTTATGAATGAATTCATAAATAAGTGCTTTTTTATTCTTATCATAACAAAATCCCAAAAGTGAAACAATATTCACATGAGACGTCCTGCTAATGATAAAAGCTTCATCTACAAATTCTTTCACACTTCCCTTTGACTCTTTCAGTATTTTTACTGCCACTTGTTGACCGTTAGCCAAACTTGCTTTATAGACAATGCCATATCCTCCTTCTCCTAATTTTTCTTTAAATGAGTTTGTCATGTTTTTTACTTCTTTATATGTATATCGCTTAAGACTCAAGGATCCATAACTTTCAATGAGATTTTCAAAATAGTGATCACCATGCTGTCGTTCTCTCCTCAACATTATCTTTTCTACTAAATTAAAATGCCTCTTACAGATAAAAATAATCACTCCAAAGATTACAAGAACTCCAACAACACTACCTGCAGCACTACCTGGATATATGCAATGACAAGAATATCAGAATAATTCTAAATAGAGTACTGCTATTGAAACTTCACACTTGACATTTTAAAAAGAACAGTTCCCACATCTTCCCTGAAGTTAGAGAGAACACATGAGATGCTGAAGCCAATATCAAGTATATCATCAATATATAATATTATAGCCACTTTGTATCTATCTATCCATAATGCATCCATCCATTTATCTGTCTATCTAGGTCTTTCTATTCACTATTGATAAGTTCCAATGTATATTAATCAGTAGAAACTCATATGTATTGGATCATGTAGTTGATATATAAGAATCGTTATACCATAATTTAGTTAAACATGTGAAATTATCTATCTATTCTCAGCTATCAACTCCAGATGCAGACAGGTGCGTTTAATTCTTTATGTTGTTTCTAAGAACAAAAAAATAATAATAATGAAGAATACTACTAAAAACAGGTTACCTACTACACATGCATATATGTCATACTGCTGTAATTTTCTGTTAGAGCTAACCATTTCACCTTTTTTAAATTTAATATTATATTTTAAGGTTGCAACATTTGAGTTGGTCTGCGTAGATTAGAGCGTACCTAATTTAATCCAGTAGTGATGTGTGGTTTTACTAGGATGAGGAGGAGGGCTTGCTTTGGGTGGAGAATTCCCAGGATTAAGATAAAAATTATTTGAAGTATTGAGCGTGATGGCTGGCGAGAATGTAGGAATGGTTCCTGATAAGTTGTTGTTGGAGACATCCATAATCTGGAGTTGAGATAAACTCGTCAAACTCTCAGGTATTGATCCCTTTAAATTGTTGCCGCTCAGATAGAGTTCTCGCAGATCAGTTAAATTGGCAAAGGCCGGTGAGATAGTTCCGGTGAGATTCAGCTTCGTCAAATTGACGGTTCTGATCTTGTCCTGGCTATCGCAGTTGATGAAACTCCAGCGTTTACAGGGATTGTTCCCTCGCCAGGTGCGCGCCAAGAGAAGCGGATAGCCAAAAGCCTCAGCAACTTGTAGCAAAGTGGTGACAGTGTGGTTGCAAGGGCCAGCATGATCTAAACAGAATCCATTTCCTTCAAGACTTAGATTCGTCGTAATAGTCCTGTTGAAGAGGGGCATAGGGCCCTGCAGCCAGTTGTTTTCCAATGAAACCTGCCACAATGTGGAGAAATTCATGACAGAAGGTTGAACTTCACCAGTTAATTTATTGCCCCCAAGCATCAGTTCTTGCAAGTCCTTCCAATTTGACAAGTCGGGAATGGGACCTTGGAAGGAGTTCCTCTCAAGATTCACGTAAGACAAGTGGGTCATGGATGAAAGGAATTCAATTGTACCCGACAACCCACCGTGCTCCTGGTCATTGAGAAGAAGGGTTTGTAGGTTGATTAGTTGCGCAAAAGACTTGGGCAACGACCCGGTTAAGTTGTTACTGGATAGTTCAAGAAGCTGCAAGTTCGTTAAGGAGCCTAATGTGTCTGGCAAGGATCCCATGAGGTTTGTAGCGCCTAGAGAGAGAGTGGTTAGTGCAAGACAGTCAGTTACATTGGCGGAAAATAGTGTCCAGGGTGCGAGGTTGTTATTGTTATACAAGATGAGCCTGTTCAAATTAGGTAGGTTCTGGAAGCAACCGTGAGGAACGGAAGTGAAGTTATTGCTTCTCAGGTCCACGTCTTGGAGGCTTATGAGGCCGACGAGGGAGGGAAGAGGACCAGTGAAATAGTTGTTAATGAGACTGAGGCGTCTGAGATAGCCCAAGGAGTTGTTGAAACCTGGAGGGAGTTGTCCCTTGAGCGACATTGAATCCAGGATGATTTCTTCTACGTTGGAGGTTCCGCCAGAGGAGATGCAGCTCACACCGCTCCAATTGCACATGTTTTCGGAGGACCAGCTGGGGGGAACAGGGGATATGGCCTTCTTCAACTTGTTCAGATAATTAGCTTCATCACCCTTAATATCGTTATTCGACACCACACACCGCCCCAACAATAACATCAACAACAATGTTGCTACATTTTTGGATTTCAATCTTGTTTCACCCATTCTGGATGTATAACTCAGATCCCTCGCAATGGGAGCTCAAGCTGCTCAGTTCTGACAGTGTTTCCACTTTCAATTCGGCCACTTACTTAGGTATCTAATTCTATTGTTTTACATAACTAAATAAGTTGATTGTCGATGGACACGGTTTTTGCCAACCAAGAATGTGGAAAAGATCATTACTTTATTTGGTACGGATCATAAACTCATATAGTTTATGCCAATATCATGTGAAGTATCCCATTATATTATTTTGTTTCTGTCCAATATTGTATATGATAGAATTAGATGCCAGTAGCCTCTACTCCGGTCAGCATAGTACGCCTCATGGAAACATCAAACATGCCTAAATTATTTTTAATATTGCATGAGCTTGTGTGTTTTGGTATGAAATTGTCTAAGACTAATATTGAGGTGTTAGTTAAGGTCAATAAAATTTCAATTAATATTAATTAATAATATTAAAAAAAATTTTAGAAACCAATATAATTTGGAATCAATGTGCTTGATGGTGATCGTAGATAAGTGAATGATAATTCATATATTATGTAGGTGATATTTTTATTCTGTTTGGATAATAACGTTAACATTTTTTAATTTTGAATAATAAATTTATTTAATTTTGGATGATAACTTAATTATTGACTATATAATGACTCTGTAATGTTGATTCCATAGCACTATTGATTAAAAAATTCAACTTATTTGCAATTAGTATTTTACACTTATTTTTAGTTTGGTTAATATTGGCTAACTAATTATTGGTTACTAATATTTTATTTTCAAAAAATTCTAGTGCATTTTATTTCACCATTATAATACACTTTAGCATAAGGTGAATATTCATATGGAATCGGCTTTATATAAAATTGCTTATTATAAAAGGCGTTAGATGGATTGACATGTTTGACTAAATACAACTTCATGCTAGGTGCATCTGAGCTACCAACTTAGCATAAACGCCAGCATCCATAATAACTCAAAGAAAATTTTAAAAAAAATAGAGAGAAAACAGAGGCAAGAAAAAAAAAAGGAAAGAAAGAACATAATTAATTGAAAGGATTATACACTTCAGATTTAAAAGAAATTAATCCATCGTTTAGACAAAAAAAAAAAAAAAAAGAAATT
>JASCZI010182007.1:10273-24746 GCA_036250425.1 Stylosanthes scabra
AGCATACATGATATTGACAAGATAATATTGGAGGTAGCTATTCTACAATTAATAATAAAAGTAATAAATACAGCCATCAGCACATTGCGAAGAGTATACTTAATGATCACCTGTACGTTTCCCACGTCCGTGGAATGCGGCTATAGGTACCAAATCTAGTGAGTCCCCTATGCTGAACATTAAAGCGAATGAATAAACAGAAATCCAGTAAGATTTAAGAGAATTAAGAAGTTGAATATTACACCCTTACTTGTTCAGATAGTCTTTCTTCAGTTTTAGCCAATTTTGTGATCGATTGGAAGGTTCATATGTAGAATCTTCATCTAATGTTTTAATGATTAATCCCTCACAGCTGCAAATCAAGGGACAAGCCAAATGTCAAAATTAAACAGAAAATTCAAGAATTCTAGTGCATTTTCAATTCTTGCTGAAGGGTTTTAAGTAATATTCCAACCACAGAGAAATATTATATGCTTAAATGATGGAAAAAAAAAAGTGATGAAAATTCTAAGCAATTAAAATTAAATAGAATCAATAGAGACCTTGAAGCAACAGCTTGGTCGAGAAATTCCTGTATTTCCTCGATGTCATTTGATGTTATTGCCGTTGCATACTGAAAAACTCCAGTTTCTTCTTCAAAAGAGGCATAAAGATGCTAAAAAAAAGAAAAAAAAAAAACAAACACTTGTCAAGGTTCTTGACTTCTTGTTTATATAAAAGCCTATTAAAAGTGGGGGATAACAGTTCACATCATCTACACCACTTCATTGTATTGAGTACTTTTACTAAAGGGGCATAGGCTATCGGTATTGGTTAATGCCAAATCTTTCAACTAACCTGCCAAAGCACTACATTCATCTTTCAATCCAACACGATATTCTGGCCCAAAGCCAGCCTCATTGGAATACATTTACAGGCCTCAGTTTGACAGTTCAGTACTTCTGGAATCAAATCTTTATCACTAAGTTACAATCTCTTATCACCAGAACTGCATAGTATTTTTAGTTATATCCATCTAAAGCTGTGTCAAGACAAGACACTAACTCAACCTACACTTTACAACGAATGTACTAATTATTGATGCCATAAAGTTTTGTCTTAAACTCCGGAATGACATCTTTTACGGTTCGACTTTCAGATGACCTTATAATAATATTAAGAATTAAGAATGCAAGATAAAGAAGACAATAAAATGAACCATCGGCAGAGCTGAGATAAAAGCTGTACCTCTCGACGGATTTTCAGGTTATCCTGAAGCAGTGCTCGGCCATTAAGATATAGTATATCAAAAGCAAATATACAGACGTCAACCTTTATATTATCCATGGATACATTTTTACGAGGCCGGCCACTAAGATCCTGTCAAGATATTAGATCATAAACATATGTCCAATCTTAACTGCTTACACAAAATATAGGAATTGCATCACCTAGATAGGTAAGACAATATAGAGGTAACTATTAGCATAAAAGAATGTATTACCACACAAAGCACCAGTATGAAATGTACCTGGAAAGAACGGATTGTCTGTTTTTCACGATCATATCCAACAATTTCACAATCAAGGACAAATGATGATACAGTTGATTTCTTTACCCTGTTCATTGACATGAAATATCAAAATCAATTAAGTTGAAGAAATTTCAGAAGCAGTTGGTGCAATATTTCAATATAATCACAACAAAGTGTGTTGATAATACGAGTGTTGATGATGACCCCAAAAAATATGTTGTTAGTCCTCAATATAATATTCCCAACTCAGTTTTCTTCACCTTGAAATTGCAGCAACAACATCAGGATACTTCCCAGTATTCCGCTCGGCATTTCTACTATAAATCTCAACTGAACCATTTTCCATGTAATGTATCTGTCTCAATAAAGTTAATGTTATTGCACATATAGAAATATATAACACTTTGCAGTGTATTTCCAATAGAAAATTTGAACATGAAAGTGTCACCTGGGCACGCTCTCCATCATACTTGTATTCGCAAGTAAACTCCACATCCTTTACTGTATTTAGAATCTCAGAGAAACCCTTCGTTGGTTTTGATAGCATAGGTCCAACTGGAATACCAGGAGTGAAATTACATGTTGATGGAAGTTTCCATACACCATGCGTAAGCAGTGCAGATACTATTTTGTCGTAAACAGGAGCAACTGAATAGGCTTGTTTCACAATTTTTACAGCCTGATGAAAAATGAAACCAGAAAAAAGAGAAAAATGAAAAATCATTTCACTAGAGCGTTAGAGCCTATAATTTGTTAATGCATAAGAATCACGGAAATGTTGTACCATCATATAGTTCTGAAATGAGAATGCAACCCAAAATAGACATTGTCAGCACTACAGCCTCACAAGAATGATTAACTCTTTGCACCATGTAACACCAATGACCAAACCAAAAACAAGCAAACAGACACTCTTTGCATCATATTTCCCAAATCTTCAACAACCAGAACGAGTTTAACTTACTTCTTCTACAGGAGACTTAATATCAGCAGGTGGTTTAGAATGTTCTTCAGTATATACTGCTGCTTGGGCTAATGCAGCTAAGAGAGTGTTTTCAGCCATACCAATCCGCAACTTTCCCTAGAAAACAAACCCACAGCGTAATTAATATTTAATATGGAGAAGTAAGCCTTCTGTATTTTTCAATAAAGCAAAGTTTCAACCTGCAGAAGACCGATAAGATATTGAGGTTCACAGTCAGTTGCAGCAACAACAAGTTTCTTTATGTGATTCTTTTTCTTCTCTTGACTGGCTTTACCAGATTCCTGTACACATGAGAAGTAAGGACAAATTGAGGGAATCCTACAAACATTCATCTCTCAACCAAATAAATAATAATAATGAAAAAATCTTGCAAATCCCCATATACTTGTCTTTGCTTCTCTTACAAGATACCAATTATGCCTATTAATATCCAACACAATCAAAAGTTAGAGAAGAATTGACATAAAGACCATAGCACATAACAATCTTTTAATTAGCCATGATAGAAAAACAAACCAATTCCAACCATGATTCAGTATCAACAAATGAGTGGAGATACAGACAATGTTCGGAAAGATTCTAATAAGTCATGTTCCATGATTTTAATATAAGAAAAAGATCAGCTAAGGATATTTGTTTTTCTGGTGTTTGAAAGAATCTTTTAATTAGCCATGATAGAAAAACAAACCAATTCCAACCATGATTCAGTATCAACAAATGAGTGGAGATACAGACAATGTTCGGAAAGATTCTAATAAGTCAAGTTCCATGATTTTAATATAAGAAATAGTTCAGCTAAGGATATTTGTTTTTCTGGTGTTTGAAAGAAAATTAAACCTCTATAAAAACACTTACGTGGGTGTCCCTACATCTAATAACAAAGCACAAGCTTGAGAAAGAAGGAATGGGAAGAAGCAATGCTTAATTGCATGGCATACAAATTTGATAAGTTTTCACCTTCGCAATGTCTCGGAAGGTGTTGAAAACCTTCCTAATAGTCAGAGGCTCAGGCTTCCGCATCATAGACTGAGATGAACGGCATGCCTTGGCAACTAATCCCAGATCACCCACTTCCTGCCAACAACAAACAACAAGAAACATTCTTACTAAAGCCATTAAGAAAGAGACAGCCAAAGACTAAAAACCCAAAAGAGTTACCTGATACAGTTTCTTGATTTTGGATTCAGTTCTTCCAGTTGCCTCAGCAAGTGCCTTAACAATCGAAGACTCACCAATTCCCATTTCCACCCCTTCATGCGCCGGAGCAACCCTAACATGCAATTAAACTAACTTAATTTGCATCTAAAGCACATTAACATATAAAAGAATCTTAAAATGAAACTTAAAGTTTACAACTTTTGAATCAAAAGACTCACTTCTTCCCCAAGAGATACATCAGCGGCAGAAGATCCTCAGGGGTGGAGTATATCACAGTCTTCATCAAATTGCACGCAATATCTGTACTCGCGATTCTCCCAGACTCCTTAGAAATCATGTCAAGCGCCAACGCCAGTAACGAGAACGGCACAGGCGTGCCCTTCTCCCACGATGCCACTGAGCTAGGTTCAAATTTCTGAGGCTTCGCCTTCAGCTGCGGAACGCGCTCCCTCAGCTCCTGCAAGAAAGACGAAGAAGAAGCCACGTGGCGAGTCTTGGTCGGGGGAGGGCCTTCTTTCTCCGGTTCCTGCTTGGGTGGGTCAATCGGCGGCGTAGGAACGGTTTCGGAGGGTTTGGGATCGTTAGGGTTTAGTGTGGAGGTTTGAGTGGGGGGAGTGAAGGACGGGGGCTTTCGTTTCTTGGGAGAAGATGCAGTTGGTTGCTGCGATTGTTCGGATTTCTTCTTCTTGGCAGCGGCGGCGGCGCGAGCGCCGGACATGAGAGCGTCGAAGGCAGAGGGTGGTTTGGACATTGTGCGATGGGGGAAAGGGAGAGAAAGAATGCGAAAGGAAAGAGAATGAGTGGGAAAAGAGTGAAGAGTGAAAAAGGAGAGAAGTTTATCGGAAATGTGGCGGCTTTGAGGTGGGTTGAAGAAGCATGGCCGGAATGCGAGCATTTAACGGAAAAATATATAGAGAGAGAGAGAGTGTGTGTGTGTGTGCCGGGAAAATGGCGGGAACAACACTGCTTTGGAGTTGGGAACTTCCACTCTTGTAGTAGTAAAGAGACACCTTCTAAACAATAATACCAACATATGTCAAAGCACAGTTGTCATTCCCTCCCTCTATTCATTTAAAAACTGAAACGTGTGATATTCTTCTTTGCTTAGATATCTCATTAGCAATATTCAAATTGCAAGATGTTCTTACTCATTAATAGTGCAAATTCTTATTTTGATTTTTTTATGAAAAGGAAATTATGAAAAAAATATTCATTGTAATTATGAACTGGTCTTGGAAAAGACCTTCTTAAAGGAGAAAAGAGTATAAAAAAAGTTTAGTTGGTAGAAATAAATTGATATGTTATAAATTTCTAATGGCATTCTAAATGGAACGTTGAATGACAGCAGCCCTGACTTATCTACATCTTCATCTTTACTGCCATCCTGTTTTTTGGTGAATCACTGGCATCTGTTTTTTCTTTTTTTGTGAGTTACTGCCATCCTTTGTGTTTGGGTGGAAAATTGAGCATTATACATCTCAGCAACCTGTTAAAAAAGGGGATTAAAGCATGTCAAAAGAATCCAATTGATTAATTTTATCATTGAACTAATGCACCCAACTTTGCTGCTACAAGTTTATGCAAGAACTTGTGAAAATTATACTTTACCTACTCAGATGATGAGGCCTCCTCAGGCTTTTTGTCAGGTCGAACTCGAATAAACCGAGGGAATCTAAGAGATATACCCTTTAGGGGGAAATAATACAAAGAGATATACTATTAAAGCCTGTCAAGTTAAATGCATCAAGTACTTATTATAAATAAACACTAAGGCTAAAGTTCTGACTTACTCATCAAGTCCTAATTTTGCTCTTAACATTTGAAACGTCTTATTTTGTCCCAAACATTTTATTTGCAACGTCTTCTTGTCAAAACTAAAACTTTTTCTTCTAAAAATGTGTGCTTATTCCATTATCATCTTCTACGTAGCAACAACAATTATAATTGTAGTGATTTGGCCGTAATAATGGTAGAAGAATTGGAGAAAAATAAGATAATAATAGAAAAATGATCATTTTGGAAGAAAACAGCCAAACAGGACAAAATAAAACATTCAGAACAAAATTGAGGTTTACCCCAAATATTCGAGACTAAAGCAATGCTTCACCCTATCATGAATAACTAAAATGAGAAACCAAAAATTGTATCATGTCTATAATCAATTCATTATTTTCTAGTACCTTATCTGAATCTACTATGCCCACTGCAGCACGGTGAACTGGGCTAATGGTCAGATCTGAAGCTTTCACCTCCCACACCTGAATAAATAAATAAGATAATCAGAAGTATAAATTTTATGAAAAACCAATAATGCATCAGCAAATACTCAATATCAACCTGCTCCCTTCGTTAAATTGCTATAAAGCAATACATCAAGAAGGACATAAAGTTCCCACCCCATTTGGCCCCATACTATGAGACATTTCAGCTGTGATTAATTGGCAAGGAAGATGGATAGCATCCTCACTAACAGAATGACCTCATATCTTCCATTTAAGCAATATAAAGAAGTGTGTGGTATTCCAATAATTAAGAGGCACAAGATAATTCATTAATGGTGGTAGATTAAAAGAAAATAACAAAATTACCGAGGACATACAACACTCTTACCTCACTAGCTTCAAACCAGACATCAGGCTTCATTTTATTTCCGTACCGATAGTATGACTGAAAATCACTAGTAATATTAGGCAGCATTGAAACCAGGTTTAAAGAGGAACAAAAAAGGGAGGTACCTTTGGCCCAGGAATCACTTTAGAACTAAGACTAGTAAAACACTGTTTAAGGTCTTTTTCAGTAAATCCCGTTCCTACTCACAGTAAAAGTTAGAAATATAAGACAATTTTAAGAAATAAAGGAACTCAACGGTGACTTAACAACATTGGATCACTCACCTATCTTACAAATACTTTGAAATTCTTCATTATTGCAGTCATAGCAAGCAACAAGAAAAGCACCATACACATCTACAAGACATCATTCAGCTTTCATTTCAGTCACCAAAAAAAAAAATCAGCTTTCATTTCAAACCACTTTGAGCTATTCTACATGATATTGACAAGATAATATTGGAGGTAGCTATTCTACAATCAATAATAAAAGTAACAAATACAAGCATCAGCACATTAGGAAGAGTATACTTTATGATCACCTGTACGTTTCCCACGTCCGTGGAATGCGGCTATAGGTAACAAATCTAGTGAGTCCCCTATGCTGAACATTAAAGCGAATGAATAAACAGAAACCCAGTAAGATTTAAGAGAATTAAGAAGTTAAATATTACACCCTTACTTGTTCAGATAATCTTTCTTCAGTTTTAGCCAATTGTTTGACCGATTGGAAGGTTCATATGTAGAATCTTTATCTAATGTTTTAATGATTAATCCCTCGCTGCTGCAAATCAAGGGACAAGCCAAATGTCAAAATTAAACATAAAGTGCAAGAAGTCTAATTCCTTTTCAGTTCCTATTGAAGGGTTTTAAGTAATATTCCAACCACATAAACATTGTATGCTTGAATGATGGAAAAACAAAAGTGATGAATATTCTATATTCTAAACAATTAAAATTAATCAGGATCACTACAGACCTTGAAGCAACAGCTTGGTCCAGAAATTCCTGTATTTCCTCGATGTCATTTGTTGTTATTGCTGTTGCATACTGAAATACTCCTGCTTCTTCTTCAAAAGAAGCATAAAGATGCTTAAACAAGAAAACAAGCACTTGTCAACATGTGGTTCTTGACTTCTGGTTTAGATAGCCTATTAAAAGTGGGGGATAACAGTTCACAGCATCTACACCACTTCATTGTATGTATTGAGTACTTACTAAAGGGACATAATACCAAATCTTTCAACTAAATTAACATAATAATATATTCTGGCCCAAAGCCAGCCTCATGGGAACATATTTACAGACCTCAGTTTGACAGTACTTGTGGAATCAAATCCTTATCACTAAGTTTACAACCTCTTATCACTAGAACTGCATAGTATTATTAGTTATATGCCAAAACAAGACACTAACTCAACCTACGATTTACGACGAATGTACAAATTATTGATGCCTTAAAGTTTTGTCTTAAACACCGGAATGGCATCTTTTAGAGTTCGACTTTCAGATGAACTTATAATAATATTAAGAATGCAAGATAAAGAAGACAATAAAATGAAACCATCGGCAGAGCCGAGATAAAAGCTGTACCTCTCTACGGATTTTCAGGTTATCCTGAAGAAGTGCTCAGCCATTAAGATACAGTATATCAAAAGCAAATATGCGGGTGTCAACCTTTATATTATCCATAGATACATTTTTACGAGGCCGACCACTAAGTTCCTGTCAAGATATTAGATCATAAACATATGTCCAATCTTAACTGCTTACACAAAATATCAGTAATTGCATCACCTAGATAGATAAGACAGCATAGAGGTAACAATTAGCATAAAAGAATGTATTACCACACAAAGCACCCTTATGAAGAGTACCTGGAAAGAACGGATCATCTGTTTTTCACGATCATATCCAACAATTTCACAATCAAGGACAAATGATGATACAGTTGATTTCTTTACCCTGTTCATTGACATGAAATATCAAAATCAATTAAGTGAAGAAATTTCAGAAGCAGTCGGTGCAATTATTTCAATATAATCACAACAAGGAGTGTTGATGATGACCCCAAAAATTATGTTGTTAGTCCTCAATATAATATTCCCAACTCAGTTTTCTTCACCTTGAAATTGCAGCGACAACATCAGGATACTTCACAGTATTCCGCTCGGCATTTCTACTGTAAATCTCAACTGAACCATTTTCCATGTAATGTATCTGTCTCAATAAAGTTAATGTTATTGAACATATGTGAATATATAATACTTTGCAGTGTATTTCCAATAGAAAATTTGAACATGAAAGTGTCACCTGGGCACGCTCTCCATCATACTTGTCTTCGCAAGTAAACTCCACATCCTTTACTTATTTAGAATCTCAGAGAAACCCTTCGTAGCTTTTGACAGCATAGGTCCAACTGGAATACCAGGAGTGAAATTACATGTTGATGGAAGTTTCCATACACCATGCGTAAGCAGCGCAGATACTATTTTGTCGTAAACAGGAACAACAGAATAGGCTTGTTTGACAATTTTTACAGCCTGGTGAAAATTGAAACCGGAAAAAAGAGAAAAAAGAAAAATCATTTCACTAGAGCATTAGAGCCTATAATTTGTTAATGCATAAGAACCACGAAAATGTTGTATCATCATATAGTGCTGAAATGCGAATGCCACCCAAAATAGACATTGTCAGCACTACAGCCTCACAAGAATTAGCTGTTTATACTTATTAACTCTTTGCACCATGTAACACCAAACCACAAATAAACAAACAGACAAACTCTTTGAATCATATTTCCCAAATCTTCAACGACCACAATGAGATTAATTTACCTCTTCCACAGGAGACTTGATATCAGCAGGTGCTTTAGAATGTTCTTCAGTATATACTGCTGCTTGGGCTAATGCAGCTAAAAGAGTTTGATCAGCAATACCAATCCGCAACTTTCTCTGGAAAACAAACCCACAGAGTAATTAATATTTAACATGGAGAAGTAAGCCTTCTGTATTTTTCAATAAAGCAAAGTTTCAACCTGCAGAAGACGGATAAGATATTGACGTTCACAGTCATTTCCAGCAACAAGAAGTTCCTTTATATGATCCCTTTTCTTCCTTAGACTGGCTTCTCCAGATTTCTGTAACATTAGAAGTAAGGACAAATTGAGGGAATCCTACCAACATTGAGCTCTCAACCAAATAAACAATTATAATGAAAAAATCATGCAAATTCCGAGGTACTAGTCTTTCCTTCTATTACAAGATATGAATTATGCCTATTAATATCCAACTATCATTCAGTATCAACAAATGAGTTGAGATAAAGCAATACAAATTTGACAAGTTTTCACCTTGGCAATATCACGGAAGGTGTTGAAAACCTTCCTAATAGTCAGAGGCTCAAGCTGCCTGCCAAAAATAGGCTGAAGTGGACGGCATTTCTTGGCAACTAATCCCAAATCACGCAGTTCCTGCAAACAACAAACATTCTTTCTAAAGAAAAATACCAACTCATAAAAAATTCAAAACAATCCCAAAAGAATTACCTGATGGATTGTTGCTATATTTCTCCAGTTGCTTCAGCAATTGCCAGAATAATCGAAAGCTCGCCAATTCCCAGTTCAAGCCCTTCATGAGCAGGAGCAACCCTAACATGCATTTAAACTAACTTAATTTGCATATAAAGCACTTTAACACTAAAAAAGAATCTTAAAATGAAAATTAAAGTTTACAAATTTTGAATCAAAAGACTCACTTCATGCCCAAGAGATACATCAGAGGCAGAAGATCCTCGGGGGTAGAGTATATCACAGTTTGCATCAAATTGTAAGCAATATATGTTCTCCCGATTCTCCCAGACTCCTTATAAATCATGTCAAGCGCCGACGCCAGTAACGAGAACGGCACAGGCGTGCCATTCTCCCACGATGCCACTGAGCTAGGTTTGAAATTCTGAGGCTTGGCCTTCAGCTCCTGCGACATTGTGCGATGTGAAAGGAAAGAGAATGAGTCGAAGAAGAATGAAGAGTGAAAAAAGAGAGAACTTTATCGGCAATGTGGCCGGAATGCGAGGATTTAACGGAAGAGAAAGAGAGAGAGAGAGTGAAGATATAAATGGCGGGAACAACCCTGCTTCGGTTACTACTAGAGTACTAGTAGAGTATAGAACAAGTTTCACAAAACATTTATAAATATCTCTTATATAAAAAATTAGGGTTACTAATAATTTCGGGAAAGTTTTTTTTTTATTTTTAAGTTTGTTAAAATTTTTTAAAATATGTGATTTCTTTTTTAGGGTTACTATTAAAATTAGGATTTAAATTTTAACTAATACCTAAAGACAAAGATGCATTTTAATAATCTAATAATAGAAATTTATTAAAAATGTATTAAAAATAGAATAATATTATTTCTATACTTTTTTATTAAACACTAAATTAATACTCATATTAAAATATATTATTATTAGTTAAATATATATTTTAACTATTTATACATAAAGTTGTTAGAGTATTTTCAAGAGTATTTTCAAAAATTGAAATATATATCATTTAAAATTTGAATTCAAGGAGCTTTCTTTTTTGGGCTTTCTTTGGGCCTACAAATGATAGTTGGGCACAAACTATTACTTTTACCAAAAGAAAATAAGTAT
This sequence comes from Stylosanthes scabra, assembly GCA_036250425.1. Classification (NCBI taxonomy): domain Eukaryota; kingdom Viridiplantae; phylum Streptophyta; class Magnoliopsida; order Fabales; family Fabaceae; genus Stylosanthes; species Stylosanthes scabra. The sequence continues at coordinate 21,192 of JASCZI010182007.1, forward strand.
CACAAAAAATTGAACTTTCTTTGGGCCTATAGATACCCGTAACTAATCAATAGGCCCAATGTTTTGATGAAGCTAACCAAAACACACTTTGGTTTTGGGATGGCTCTTCCGGGTCAAAGTCATGACAAAATAAAAAATACTATTTGTTTGCTTTGTCAATCTCATAAAGTCTAAGCCCAAGTGAAAAAAAAACTCTTTATAATCGATTAATAATAGTTTTATCATTTAAGATTTTTTTTAAAGGGTAAAGTATCGTTTTCGTCCCTAACGTTTGGGGTAAGTTTCAAAAATATCCCTAACATTTAAAACGTTCTATTTGTGTCTCTAACATTTTGTAATTGTATCAATTTTGTCCCACCATTAATTCTATTAGTATAAATCCCAACAATATACTCTTCCAAATACAAAATAAATTAACTATTAATTTTCTAGAGCCAATATTTACTACAATCACACTCGAACAACTAAAAAAATGTAAAGTTTGGGTAAGGAAGAAGAATTGTTACATGTTTCTCTTCTTTTGGTCTTTGTGTTGTGTTCATATAGTGTGGAAAATAATAATGAACATGAATGAAGTGAACACGTCACTTATAATATTTTGGTGTTATAAGCTAACTCATACATATATGGCTTTGTTAGTAATTTTTATAATTGTTTGACGGTGGGACAAAATTAATATTTTTTCAAAACGTTAGGGATACAAATAGGACATTTTAAACGTTAGGGACATCTTTGAGACTTACCCCAACGTTAGGGTCGAAATGATACTTTACCCTTTTTTTAAAAAAATAAAAATTTGATGTCTATAGACTCCCAACAAGTTTTAGAAGTAGATAATAATAGTTTGGGGAATACAAAAGTGTGTGTATTTGTTTGAGAGAAGTACGTAGTAGTATATATATTAGATAACACTTGTATATATGTGCATAATTGCAACCACAAACTTCTCAACTATGGCTGGATGAACTTGAAACTAAAGTGATGCTATCTCTGAAGACTTCATCTCAAAGGCATAACAATTAAGTGTATATTTATTTTATTCAATTAAATTTAATTAAATTATTAATTTTTATATCAAATAAAAAATAATTTTGATATCAAATAACAAAAAATAGCGTATAAATAATCTTTTATTTAATATCAAAATGGTCTTTTATTTATAATAAAAATAAATGACTTAGTTAAATTTGATTGATAAAATAAGTGTATATTTAGAATTATTTTATATATATATAATATTAAATAAAAGTGCATTATTCTTTCTTATATAAATAGACTCATTAATATGTCTCCTTCCAAAAGGAAAAACCCATATATATGAGACAAAGACAAGTGTTTAGGTAGTTAGGTCTTTGTTAACTTGATGATGAAGTTCAAGGACATGGGATATACACTGTTTGTTTGGTTCCACTATTTTGTGTGATGTGTCATTGGCAGCTTCGTCAGCATTTCAAAGCAATCATCTTTATTGGGATCAACCAGAGGGAACAGGAAATAAAAATACAACCTTTTTATTTCATCATTGCTCCACATTTAATTTATTTAGTTCATCTTGTCCTGGCCTTATTATTAAGTTTATTATTAATAATATTCAGTAAAATGAATTAGTTTTTCTGTTAATTTATATTGAATAATTATTCCTAGTATCTACACTCATCATGGGTTTAATAAGCTAAGTGAGTTTAAATGATGTGGATTTCATGGAAGTATAATTTAGTAGAATAATAATAATAATAATAATAATAATAATAATATTATTATTATTATCCATTTAAAATAGAATAGCAAACTAGTGAAATAGTAAAAAATAAAGTATGAACAGTAAGATCAATTTAAAGTATTGGATGCATGTTGCAACACGTGTTGATGATAAATAATAAAAAAGAAAATCCAAACATAATACTTTTTAAATATCTGCTGATCTATTCTTTTATCCAAGAGTTTTTGCGCCTCTTCTTTCTCCAATCCCAAAATAGAGAGTTTTGTTTCAATAGGTAGATCTCAACGGTTAATATTTATTGTACAATCACATTGTAACAATCACACCGTTGAATTCCTAATCCGGATTGCCAACCTGTAGAGAAAAAATAAAATATTAAAATAAAACAGAATTTCAAATTCAAAATCATTTAACATTTTCAAATTTATTCACAGCTTTGCGTCTCTCTGCCGTCTCCTATATATATACACAATCATTTGTTCAAAATTCATTTTTATCCCTCTTTCCATTTCTCTAATTCAGTTTTTTTTTTTTCAATTCCAGGCCTTAAATGCATGCAAAGTTCTTATGATTCAGCAATGAATTGAAAACAATGTATCTTCATTAAAGGTGAGTAAGATTTCTAAATTTTGTTTAACTTTCATTATAATCTCTCCAGAATTCCTTCTACTCCCTTAACTCTATTTAATGTTTTCAATATAATTTTTTAAAATCTACATTTTCTCTACAAAAGAAATTTATCTTCTATAGCATACAAATCATTAGAAAAAGCTATAGGACTTCATGCAATATCAGAACTAAGTAAACATAGGCCACCAAACTGTGGAAAATGAGGTTTGTATGACATTAAGGTAATAACAGTTTGGCATATTCCCACTCAAAGATTTTTAGCATCTAGATTTCGGTTTGGAAGTTTTTCACTTTAAGTTTGATTGCTTTTGCATTTGGAAGAAACTCATGCATTCAAGAGTTTAGATCTTCAATACTACTTTGTTTTTTGCATCATAAAAATGAGTAGTAATTTGTTAAGAAATTACTTAAGTTTGATGGCAATTGGGACTTAGAAAAATCAACATCATTTTTTACAAAGAATATGCAAAGTGAGGACACCAAAGAGCAGCTTAAGAAAGAAAGATCATTTTTTACTGGGAAAATACACTATTAAATCAGGATACAATAATATAGCAAGCACATAGAGAAATAGAATATACCCCATCAACGAGTGAAGATGATACAAAAATATGGCAAGAAATATGGAACTTAAATGTTCCCCAAAAAAATCAAAGGCTTTATGCAGAAAGCAATTCATATATTACCTACATATGATAATCTTTATAAAAAGAAAATAATTATTACTAATATATGTCCTTTTTGTATGCAGGAAAAAGAAACAATAGAACAAATGCTACTACTTTGCCAATGAACAATTTGGTTCGGATCACAGGTTCATTGAATACCAACATACCAAACAGTAAAATTAAACAAGTTGCAGGAAAGGATACCAGATATCTTTAAAGGAACGGATTTTAAAGGAATGGATTAAACAAGTTGCAGGAAAGGATACCAGATATCTTTTATGAATGATTTGAAGTTGAAAGGGGAACAACCTCAAACTTAATAGCAATTGACTTGCATTATTAAGTGTAAACCATGTTACAATATGCATGCAAGGTTTTTATGATTAGGTTTTGATGAATGACAACCATTATGGAATTGATGACAACCATCTAAAGATTTGAGGATCCACTTGAAAGCAAAACAACAATTACGACAAGAACACAAAGTCCGCAAGGTTGAAGACGTTTTAGAGTCTTAGGACTTAGGTAAACTCTTGT
>JASCZI010182008.1:7623-17738 GCA_036250425.1 Stylosanthes scabra
CTCTTGAGTGTTGTGCTTACCGACTTTCATGTTACACTTCAATCCCAAGTGTAACACGCCAAACACTTGGAGAAATGGGCTTCCTGGAATCATTGAACAAGCATGGCATGTTACACTTCAAAAGTGAAGTGTAACACGCCATTGAGGCCACAAAGGAGTGGCGTGTAACACGCCAACCCCAAGTTTTGCACGCCACTTATATAAAATGCTACTGGAAGTGTGATTTTGAAGCAAAAGCAAAAGTGTAACATGCCAATGTGGAGTGTCACACGCCCCCTACAGTTCAAGAGTGGCGTGTTACACTTTACTCACAAAGTGTAACACGCCACTAATTCCATAGCCCCTGGAACTTCAAAATTTAATAATTCAAGTATTTACTTGTGGTAGAAGACTTTGGATTTGATTAAGGGTAATTCAATTATCAATTGGCAAAGCAAGAGGAGTTTAATTCAAGGACGAAGTTGTAAATTGTTAGGAGATCTTCTAGAGATTAGGCTAGGTGATTTGATTTAATTTAGTTTAGATTTGATTTGAATTCCGTTTTAGGTTTTCTATTTGATTATAAATAATGGCTCAACCATTAGGGTTGAGTACTTAGTTTGTTCTGTTCACTTTTATTTTACAATTCTAGTTTTAGAATCATGAGTAGCTAAACTCCATTGTTGAGGATGAGGAGCTCTGTTCATCCCGGCATAGCTTATTAATTCAAGTTTTCTAGTTTCTTCAATTTCAAGTTATTGGTCAGATTCAATATTTAAGTTTTCGGTTCTTCATTCTTACAGAATTATGATTTCTGAGAGGTATACTTCTTCTGTATTGTTTTGATTATTTCATTTGAGAGAATTTTAGTAATCATAACTAAGGTTTAAAACTTTATTCTGTTAAAATCTTCAATTGGTTTAAAACTAGTTTGAATACGTGACATATAATTCAACCTAGGATCACTTTTGAGTTTTAATAAGAATTGAACCAGAATCTAAGCTTAACCTCTTTTGTTAATTGATTAGTCAAGAGATTGATAATTGGTTAGGTTAAGGGAAACTAAATCACTAAGAGATTAGGGTTTAGTTAATTAGGGTTCGTTGGGAATTAAACATTACTTGTCAAAGAAGAAAGTGAATTCAATAATTAGTAGCTTAGGTAAAACATCTCTAAATCCTTAACTCACTTCATTACTGTTTTCTCAATCTCAATTTGATTTCTTGATATACACGTTGCTTTTGTGAAATTGTTACTATTCTATTTTACAATTGAATTTCTAAACTCTTTGTTTTAGTGATTTTATTTAATCAAAGGGTTAATTAATCATTATTGTTTAATCCGCCTATCCTTGTGGGAGTGATATCCACTCACCGTGGTATTACTTGGTACGATTCGGTATACTTGTCGAGTTTAGGATTGTAAAATCCGAATCATTGAACACATACCAAGCGCTGGTTTGATGCCCAACAACAAAGACTCGGGCACCTAGGCATTCAAGCTTAATGCCTAGGCGCTCATGAGTGCTTATAAGTTTTCCAGCATGACCTTCATGTGCTAAACTGATGATAACTCGAGTTACAGATGTCCAAACGACGCAGTTCCAGTTGCGTTAGAAAGCTAACATCTAGGGCGTTGAGTTTGAGCCTCGAAATACCATGAAGAAAGTAGAGCAGAAAAGCTGGACGCATAGGCCTCGGTGAAATATGCCTAGGAGCCCAAAGCACATGAAAACAGCATTCCTAGGCGCCCAGAACTCGCCCAAAACCACGCCGATGCCTAGGCGTTGTGTAACGACCCAACTTCTAGTATGTCAACTGATGCCCTAAGTTAGATAGCTACCCTTTGGCCGACCCTATTGACCCTTCTACTTACGCAGATATTAGTTAATACATATAAGCATGTTCATACCCTTCTCTGTGTATCGTGATTTTAAAAAAAAAAGTCACAGTTAAACATATAAAAGAATAGTTACGAAACAAAGCATGACAAGAAATTTATCAATCACAGCAAGGAAGATTTGAAACAGCACCTCATATTCATTTATTAATCACATCATGTACAAAAGAAAAATTCATCATCGAAAAGGAAAGATATTTAGCAGTAATAATAGTACAATGAAGACCATACCTAAGAAACTTCTAACAAACCTGTCCCTCTGTATAGCTATACACATAAGTGAGGGAAACTCTACAATACATATAAATTAAAATCTGCCAAGAGTTTCTTGAACAATCTTGTGAGTCATCGAAGAGAATCCTCATGGAACATCTGTCTCTTTGCTGAAGCCAAAATAAGGATAAGGGGTGAGAACCTAGCGTTCTCAGTAAGGGAAGGGTGAAATACAAGATCAATATTCAAAATATGTCAACTCTTATTAGTTTCATTATATTATCATCATAGATTCATTCATCATAGTATTTCCTCATACTTTTTCTTAATTGGACTCAGACAAAACTTCACAATCACAGTCAAGAACGGCACACACAAGCAAAAGTAAAATCACAAACAGGCACACCCATCCAGAGAAAATACATATGCGACAAACAAGTATGATGTATGCCTAGTCCTAGTGCAGCCATGAGCTCATGCGTCGGTTGTCTACCCGCAACCCAACGTTACTCGGAACGAGTCCGAATATGATTTCTCCACTGTGTCAGTCTGCGATGTGCATCATGGGTGTAAGCCATGTTAGTCAGCACAATTGCCATCATGGGGGTGAGCCATGTCAGTCAGGGCAAAATATATATATGTATATATATATATATATATTGACGTCAATCTTTTGCCTCACAGTGAGAAACAGTATCTAACTCATTTTAGGGAGCGACCTCGTCATGGTTAGTCATAAACTGATTCAACCGAACCTTTCTCATTTCATATTGGCCAACATTTAATATTCCTGGGGATTATACTATTAGTTATCTTTCTTTCTTCCTCACATCATGATGTCTTTAATATCTTAAATTCTTAGAGAACTTAGCCTTTGTTGTATGATATTTCTTTAGTGTGAAATTACCATTATGCCCTTGTCTTATGCTCTTAGTTGATAACATTTTCAATCTTTGTCTTGACAGTTTTTATCTTACTTTGGATAACATAATTTAACAATTTGACTCTAAGTTGGTTTTTATTATAATTACTATGATACCTTAAGTAATTTATGGTTATATTTATTTTAAACTTATTTCTTAAAAGAGCTCTTTTGTAAAAAGCACTACGGAGTTACCCTAAGCAAGAATTTCAAAAAAAGGTCATATGGTTACTCAGAAGTTATAAAAAATCAGTAGGGCACAGGGACTCATGTATCAAAATATTAATTTTGGTTTTAGAGGAAAACAGCATAGGGATTAAAAGATATACTTTTCGCAAGGTAGTTATCCGATTTTGAAAATCTTGTTACTAGAAAACCGGGCAGTCTGGCTCCCAACATAAACCGTAGCTCATTTAAATCTAAAATTTTATAGTTTTATAGTATTCCTCTCAAGCTTTAATTAAAGTCCAGTTTCGTAATTTTCCAAGTTTTGAAGAGAGAGTTGTGCGTTATGAAAGTTTGACAAAATTTGAACTAAATTAGTTATGTAAACCAGAAACCTGTTTTAGTAAATTATTTTTGTAAAACTCCACAAACGTTGGATTCCTCTGAAAGTTTACACCAATACACTTGACTCATAATTAAAACCATCATGTTTGGTCCCATGCGAAAATAAGCTCTAAATAAAAAGATATAAGAGCTGAAAATGAGCTATCCATCTTCAAACTCTGAATTTCAGAAAGTCAGGACAGTATTTCTTTCATCTTATATATCTTTTCTTCTAAAACTTCTCTTCACATGAAATTCTCCAAAATTTTAGAAGACACCCTAAATATCATTTCAAAGTTAACTCTACTGAATTTGGAATTTGATAGTATTTAATATGGAATTTTGAGGTTGCAGCAGCTTTGTAAGAAACTAGATGGTTAACTAAAAAGCAGCCCCAATTCAAAATTCTATAGAAAATTCTATTTAATTTATTTTTCTCTAAAAATTTCCAGAATATAATTAGGAATATTAGAAAACATTTTCCATTTGGTCCTACTCATTTTTGAATTCTATGGAAATAGTTTTAAGAAAATGAATCTGCTGTTACTTTTTATATGCTCTGTTTTTAAAACCAGAAAACAGTTTTACGTCTAAAATTTGTATAAAAATTCATATATAAATCATTTTCATCTAAAACTGTCCAGAAATAAATTAGACATCCCAATATTTCCCTGTAAATTGATTTGGTGCTAATCCAACCACCGGATTAGAAGCTATGAGTGAAACAGGTTGATGCTTACTTAACAAAACAGATTTTTGAACTAGAAAAGCAGTTTGTGTTTGAAGCTGAATAACTCATCACAGTAAATTCATTTGATCTTAAAAATTTCCAGAATTACTATAGACATCCTAATATTTAATTCAAGACCAATTTTACGAGAATACGTAAAGTATATCAAAAGTTGTGATTAAAATAATTTACTGTTATGTTATCCAAAATCTGCCAGCATCTTTTAACATCTTTTCTTCAATACTATATTTTTGTACTTATGTTTTATAATCACTTTGATAGCTAATCTCCACTTATCACTCTTTAATGGATCTGATCTCTTTCTATATATTTATTTGAGGCTTTTAGTAGCTTTCATCAACTTAGAATAATCCCCAAGTGCATATATCATTTGGCCATCATAAACTTCATAATATAACATCATAAAATTTACTTTTCATATATTGATTCATCAACAAAATCATTCATCATCATCAAGAAAGCCTCAATCATTCATCAAACATCATCACATCATCAAGAACAACACTCATCATTATAAAAAGGATTATAAGCATATAGGATATTCTAAGCTAATCCTAATCCCTTACCTTTCTGTCTTTAAGCTTTGGAGTAAACTTGTGAGGTTTGGATTCACATTAAAACACCTAAATAAAATCAAATCATCATCATCATAAGTCTGATGACCGAAACATCAAGAGGAAATAGAAGAGGATTTTAGCTTATCAAAACTTGGATTTCTTATTAGTGAAGTCAAGTTTCTTTAGTTAACTTTTAAACTTTGGCTATTGTTAAAAGCTATGAAAAAGAAATAGAACTTAAGCTCTATGAAATCAGTTTCTTAGAAAGAAAAGTAAGAGGTTTAAGTTACTAACCTTGGTGAAGAATGAAGATGAAAAGAAATGATGGTTGAAAATGAAAGTGATCACAAAGGAACTTTTGATTCTTCTTGATTTTCCTTCAAGAAGCCCACGGTTCTTGGCTCAATTTCACTTTCAGTATTGTAGTACTATATAAGAGTGTAAATGAGAGTAAACTTGAGATGAAATGAAACAAAACTTCGTAAATTTTAAGGGTAATGGCCGAATGGCCTTTAAGGGTATTTAAGGAATTTCACACCTTGATTTTTACCTCAAATGTTATAAAATCTTGACAAGTGTTATGCCACATAGTGTATTAGAGGTAATGATGGTAAAAATAGGGTAGGAAAACCGTGGCTTGGCTAAGGGGTTAGGTGCTAAATTTTGATTAGTAAAAATGGTAAAATATCAAAATGTAATCATGGTAAAAATTCTAAAACATGCTAATTGAAATGTCTAGAGAACTTAGGTGTCCTTATGAGGTGTACTAAGAGATAAGGGTGCACGGTTTTGGCTAAGGATGAAGATATTTTTGGTGAAAAATTTGAGATTAAAAAGATAAAGGTAATTAGTAGGTTAAACCACGTTTGGTTCAATAAAAAGTATAATTAATGTAATTAAGTAATTTAATCATTTTCAAGATAGTATATGATTAAGATAAGCATATTCAAGCTTAGGTAAAATTTGATCATGATTAGATGATAATTTCACCGAAAACCGGTTATTTCCGATTAAACCGGCTTTTACCGCAACGGTAAAAATGAACAGTAAAACCAGCTAAGCTACACTAGGTAAAATTTATTCTAATGATAATAAAATATATAGTATTATCCCTATTGTTAATTATGGATGAAATGCTATCCATAGATACTAGTTACAAGAATTTCTGAAAACCGGGCCACCAGGGACATTTTGGTTATTTCGGAAAAGTTCGGAAAAACCCGCGACTGCGAAATTTTTTATTTTTGCTTTTGACTCGCCTTTTCAAATAAACAAAAATTTTCTTCTGTCGACTTTTGAAATTCTTCTCTGCAGACTCTGTAGAATTTATTTTCTGTTAGAAATGGGATTTTACACGTTGGCCATACTCCCCAGCATCAAAACAAAGCACGCCTAGGCGTTGCTTTGTTAACCCAAAACTCCAAGTCCTGATGCTGTCTCATGTTGTGCAACGTTGGTTTCCCATTCTGTTTTCTCTAATAAATCAAGTCCAAAGCTCTAATTACATGGCCCAAGTTTGCAAGTTAGTGAGCTTAATTTAGAGATTATTCAAGCCATAATCCAAGCCCAAGTCGAGTCTGCAGAGTTATGTAATTACTGTCGGTAAATGTAATTTCATTCGGATTAGTTTGTTTTGAATTTGAATTTGAATTTAATTTATCTTTCAATTAAAATTAGGTTTAGTATTAGTATAAATAGGTGACATAACCACTAGGGTTAGACACTTAGGCATAGCTACAGATTTTAGAATCCTAGTTTAGTTTCTGCATTATGAACAACTAATTCCATTGTTGAGGATGAGGAGCTCTGTTCATCCCGTCACAGAGATTTAATTCAAGTTTGTCTTCCTTCAATTGCAAGTGTTTGATTTCAATTAAAGGTTGATTCTCGTTCGTCATCAATAAGGGATTAGTATACTAAGAGGTAACTAAATTTGTCTTGGTTTATTCATTGAGTTTGAGAAAATCTTTGATTAAATGTGCTTGAGAATCATTCCTCATATCTGTTTATTGATCTAGAGATAGGGATTTAAATAGATGTGCAATATATAATCTGTGATAATTCAATTGGATTAGAGTTAGGTTGAATAAGTGACATAAAATTCAATCTAAAACCACTCTTGGACATTGGAGATTAGAATCAGAATTGTTCCTCACATCTGTTCTCAATTAGTTAGTCAAGAGATTGATAATTAATTAGGTTCAGAGAAACTAGATTACTGAGAGATCAGACTTTAGTTAATTAGGATTCATTGTGAATTGATCATTACTTGCTAAAGAAGAAAACATATTTGTAATTAATTATCTTAGGGTTTAATATCTCCAAGTCCTTAACTCTTTCTCACCATTGTTTTCCAAATCCTATTTGCTACTTTGCTGCTTACTGCACGTGTTTGCTGTTTGTGTTATTCATTGATCTTAAATTATGTTTACTGCAAATTCCACCATAACTCTCCTCTTATTGAATCTGTCAATTAAAGAACTAATTGATCAATATTGCTTAGTCCGTTAATCCTCGTGGGAACGATACTTTAATCACTCTTTATTATTTGAGAGCCGGTGCACTTGTCGGTGTAGTCCGAAACTCCGCAAGGATTTCGGGCATCAAGTTTTTGCAAAAAGACACATTTCATTAGTATTATTTTGTGATTTGTAACATGTAAGATTGTCAAAGAGAAAAATGGTGAGAAATTAACTGCGATCAATGGGGGCATTAGGTTTGGCTTGGAATCTAGCTTTAATCCTTGGCTTCTCACTTTGAGTATAGTGTGGCCATGCCCAAAAGTCATAAATGGCAGTGACGAGGGAAGGAGATGAGTGCTATCTCATGTGAGTTTCCCTTTTAGTTTTCTCACACCGGTGTTAAACTTTTTTCAGTTCTCTCTTAATAATGAATAATGCTAATAGCATAAGATAATGTGACCGAGGAAGACAGAACCACAACAAACGTGAAAGGGAAGGGAATGGGTCACAGGAAAAGGATGGTGTGGTAGGGCTAAATTGGTAAATTCACACTTTGTTAACCTTTTTTTAAACATTAACCATTAATAAGGACTTAATTAAAAAACCTAATAGAGTATAAGGACCTAATTGAAAAGAAAAAAAGTATAAGGACTTAATTGAAAATTTGATAAAATTATAGGGATTAGCGTATTAATTTAACCTAAAATAAATTTTAAATAAATCACAAAAAATATTACCCTCGGATCATATCCGACGGTAATGTATAAATAAAATTAATTTTTAAATAAACACAAAACACATTACCGTCGAATATTTCCCATTGTAAATCCGACGGTAATATGGAAAAATTCAAAAAACAAACTAAACCAGAAATCAGAAACATCAAAATCCCTGTAATGTAATCAACAAAATGCAAATCTAACATCTACTACAATCTACCATTTCAAATACAATTTGCAACAATTCAAGATAACACTATCAAAACAACAACATAAAAGTAACACAATAAATGACAGAAAATATAATCTAAGACCTGGTAGTCATTGGCGTCATCCTCCTCCTAATCTCTCGCCATCATGTTGTGCTGTTGGTGCTACCGCAGGCAAAGGGGCAGCACCAACTCTACAAAATTAAAACAACCAAATTAACAAATGGAACAAATAATTTCATACTTACCCTAAAATATTCATCATAAGTAAACCCTTGTTTAGAAATGACTAACATAAAAAAATTTAAAAAAAATAAAAATAAAAACCCTCAACTACATGGCTTACCCACAAGGAGAAAGGGAGGAGACTGGAGGGAGAAATGGTGAGACGGGGAAGCCACGGTGGAGGCAGCTGACTAGAGGCACAACGACGGCCTGTACAAGAGGAACATCCACCGAAGACGGTTTGGAGGCGAGCCGCGGGAATGGGGGTGACTGCAACAGTAGGGGACGACTTTGACGGGAGAGATTTTGACGGTGACGACAACTGGGTGACTGGCGGCGAAGGCAACAGTGAGAAGGCATGGAGGCGGTGAATAGGTGGTCACAGTGTGGAGAAGAGGGAGAGGATAGGGTTTGCCTTTTTTCTGAGTGAAAAATGAAGGGGAGGCTCTCACGCAATTGGGGAATTAGTTTAGAGTTACCGTCAGATTTATAGTGGAAAAAATCTGACGGTAACAACAACACTCAAATGAAACGCTGCGTTTGAATTGCGTCGCGTTACTGTCGAATTTTCTTTTGGATACAAATCCAACGATAATACCCTAATTATATTATTCGACAATAACTCCCACGCTAAACTTGCCCGCCAATTTTTTATTTTGCGCCACAGCATTTACCATCGGATTTAAAAATCCAACAATAACACCCTAACACAATCATATTTCCATCCTCATCATCGGTTTTTCCCATACAAAATCTGACGGTAATAAGCGAGTTTCTTGTAGTGTGTCAGGAATTAGGCATCAAGTTTTTGGAGGGAAAATATAGATGGAGTGAATGACATGTGGATTCAAAATCGGTGTTCTATTATCTATCTATCTATCTATCTAAAAACACAGTCATGGAGGTAATCTATTTGTCTGTCAATCTCTCTAGGGAAATTCTATGCTGCTAACATTAATTTGGATCAGCAAATTATGACAAGTAGGTGGCATGATAGGGGAATGACACGTTGTGGCTTTGAGGTGTAGAGGAAGGTAGGGGAAAGGATCAGTGATGGTGTTACGGGAATGTGAAGGATTAGGGGATTATTGTCACTTTGGTTTATGAATTGAACCACAATGTGAATTGGGGTTTGGTCAAAAGAAAAGGGGAAAAAAAGGAAAACCATATTGTTGATGTGAACATTGTATTTTGTTTTAAAAAAAAAAAGATGAACCAGGTCTTAAGAGAACAATTATATATCATCTATGACAAAAGAAAAAGAACAATGGTTACCAAAAAAAAGAAATAGAGCAATTATATGCACATAAAAAGATGTGCTAAATAAAATTAACCGTCAGATTTAGTATATCTGTACATCTGTACCATTTGATATCTACACCTTAGAATTCACCAAGAAAGAAAAAGTTCTTAAGCCGAAAAAAAAGAAGTTCATAAATCTTTAAAACATGTGATGAGAATTGGGAAGAACTCAACAGGTGTACCAAAATTATATGAAAAACAATAAATTTACACAACTAAGTCCTTTTTGCAACCAAGTTCAATTAAGTTTTTGAACTCCCCGCACTCCTTTTCACTCTCCATTGTTCTCCTCATCCTCATCCTCTTTATCTTCTTCTTTGTCCCCCCC
>JASCZI010182009.1:0-21734 GCA_036250425.1 Stylosanthes scabra
TTTTGGTATATTTTTCTGCTTGCACCACTTCGCTTCTATTAGGAATGCTTTCAACATATCTGACCACTATAATTCAAAAACCATTAATTAGTTTGATGTTGCAAATACCACAAAAAAAAAAAAAAAGTTTGCATTTGTGAAAAAAAGTTTGCATTTATAACTTAGCATTAGCTAGTTCTCAAAATTTGTATGAGTGACTTGCAACCTTAGCCTAGGACAAAATTGGTTTAACGGTTAACATGAGTTACGTATGCAAATTTTAGGAATTAGAATAAATTGAGTAAATGAATCTTTAATAATTAGTTTGAGATACGCCTAAAATTTCAGAGACGAGTTTAAATACTAATTCTTGAAAACAATTATTCCACTTACTGCTGTGGTGAGATAGGGAAGGATGTCTAGTCCTTGGTTGTAAAGAACATCATAAGCCAATTCATTGACAGTGTTGTAGAGCGCTAGAAAGCATATCCTCATGTAATCTGGTAGAACTTGAACGGCTTTAACATCCCAACTGAAACAAGTTATATTTCATCAGTTATCATGTATATAATATTGTTATTATTATTATTATTATAATTGGACGTGATCATGTATATTATTCAATCAACAAATTAAATTGACCAATTGATTATTTAAGAAAAGAATTTAATATATAACTAACCTTTCTACAGCTGCGGTGAAAAGTTCTAGCTCATCCAAGGTCCCATAAACATCATAGATATCATCGATTATGGTAATGAAGGAAGTGACTTTGGTTAATCCTTTGCGGAGATCACTGAAGTGAGGCTCAAACGCCATTCCAGCACTCCAAAAGAAACACTCCATTAACCTATCTCGACTGAAGCTTAACTTCGACGCTAATCCTATTTGCTTCCACCACCTTCATGTTATAATAATTATATTATCAATAATTTCATGTTATAATAATTTACTGTGTATTTTAAATAATTACAATAATTTTATTTATAATATTTAAAAACTAGAAAAATAGATATATTTCAGAAAATTGTTAAATAAGTAATAATGTATATAAACCTAAGTGTAAATCAAAGTGATTACATTAATTACCTTGAGATTTCTAGGAGATCTTCTTGAAGTGTTGATTGAACAACATTAAAATCTAACTTAGCTGCTTCAAGCAATATCCTATTTGCGTCTTTTCTTTTTTCATAAGCCTCAATGTACCATCTGGCTTCAAGTCTTTGGATTCTTCGATGCAATGGAAGCTCCAATGCATGCTTCACTTGTTCTAATAATAAGAGATCATCATTCTCATCATTATTATTGATGATTAAGTTCTTGAGATGGAAGGTTGTGAATGATTTGGCCTCGTCCAAAATTGTTTCTCCTTCGTAACCAAGAAATGACGCCTCGTATAGACTCAGCATTCCTTTCACGTCTTTGCTAAGGCTTTCCTTGAAGTCACCATTCTTGTCCTTGAATTTCTTAAACACATCTGCATCATGATTATCAAACATGTTTCGCTACCCATTAATTTGTTTTATGCGTTGATCAGAATTATAGAAAAAATATTAAGTAACCAACGGAATATATAGCTCAAAAGAGATTAAAGTTTCTACTTAATTTCTATCGTATTCTACTTTTCATATTTTGTATTTATTAACTATTGATAAAATAAATAAATAATTCTATATATAAAACAATTTTTTATATAAATATTATATATATAAAATTATGAATATTAACTTAAAAAGTATAACTTTTTTATTATTGTTTTCTTATATTACTCATTAATACTTTTCAAATTTATTTGAAGTAATTTATCTCTAGGATATTTTATACGATAACACTATATGTACATGCATTCATTATTTATACATTCATCCAAATAAAAATAATTCTTATTATTTTCACTGTGATTTAAATTTTTTATGTTAAACTTTATTATTTATATACTCAAATTTTTTTTACTAAATTTTATTATTTTAGTACTTGGTGTATATACCTATTATTGAATATGAAAACACGTAAATAAATGTATAATTATTTAAATTTATCCTATTTTATATAACAACAATGTTAGGTAACCAATAAAAATTCAGCTAATATCAATCAAACTTATGAATATTACCCTATTATTAGTTATTTTAGATTTCGAATATTCTATTTAAAAAAAGTTATGGATATTTCACTAGCTTTCATTGTATTTTTATTAACTGATTTATTAGTTAAAAAAATATTAATTACTTATATATTTTTTTTTATATAAATGCTAAAATTCGAGTTTTCTTTGGTCATAATAAACCACCAATACAGTAGTTAGATCCACAATTTAATAATTAAATCTCCTATATATATCTCTCTCCCTTCCCGGCCTTGGCCCTTGTGGTACTTCCTAGTTCCTACCTGGCTACCACAGAGATTCCCATGAAAGAGAGGAGAACCACAAGGCAGCACATCTAAATCTAACCTTGTATAATTCCTACCTGGCTACCACAGGGATTTCCATAAAAGAGAGGAGAACCACAAGCCAGCACATCTAAATCTAACCTTGTATATATATATATATATAATTATACAGATAGAGACACAAAATCATCAAATTTTTAAATTGAGTTCATATATATGCCAATTTTAAATTTATAATCAGATATTTATTTACGGTAAATATTTAAAAAATTTATAACGTATGTATTTTCTATCCTACATGTTAGGTTTATAAAGTTACCTTTTTTTTTCAGGAAGTTCATTAATAGAAAATAACGGAATAATTAAATCTAATTTTTAATTAGTTAATATTAATTTTTTAATTTTTTTTAGAATTTAGAATTTATAATTTAAAGTCTAAGAGTCAAACATTTATGAATAATTAAGTAATTTAAAAAATTAGTTGAAATCGGTCAAAAAATTAAGTCATTAAAAATTACTGTGTATATTTACCTGGTGAGACGTCATAGCCATATTCTCTTAGGAGCCTGAAGCTTAAAGCGGCTTCGTGTAGACTCTTGGTATTAACATTGCCACTGCTAGTGGTAGTAGACACAAACATATCAAGTGTTTCTGCTATCTCCTTCTCAAAGTGGTAACTCAGACCCAATCTTTTCACATCATCAATTATATCCAGTTTATGCCACATCTCTTTTCCATTATCATGGCTCTGCTTTATCATTCTCCTCACTTCCTCATTTAAATTCCTATTTAAATCCTCGTATATCAAATCCTACATATTACAAAGAAAAATTATAGAAAGAGTGTTATTTGAAATAAGAATTAGTTAATCAATATTAATAAAACTAAAAACAAAATAAAATAATAATTACTAATGTTTTTATAAAAGCATACCAACTTGAGATTTTAATAAAAAATACTATTTATACTTCAAAATTTAGTCGCTCGATTAGCTACTAAATATTTTTGTATATATATTGGTAAAAATAATTTTTTTTTACTACAAACTCTAATAATATATTATAAAATTATTTATTTTAAAAATATAAAACAATTGGTAAAAATACATAAATATGTCTCAAAAAAAAAAAGGTACATAAATAATTATTACCGAATAATCATGCTTTAAGGACTGCAAAAAGTCGTAAGACCAGAGGTTAGGCTGGTAATTTGCTGATTTTCTTTGAGCAACAACGGCTGTGGTTGCTGCCACGCATCGGATCTGAGAACCGCCGTTAATAATCCCATGATTACTAATAAGAAGTTCCACTGGTTTTTTATGTTTGTTTGAAATAAGAATAATGGAGGAGGAGGAGGAAGAAGGGAGTAACATGGTATTGACTAGTGCCATTGTTATGGAAGCAAAGCTAGGTTGGTATAAAGCTTTGCAGTAATTTTTGTTTGCCAAATTTGAGGTGTTGCGGTGTATGTTGGATCACATTTATATATATAAATGGATAAGAGGTGCCAACTTTGTGGTAAGTAAGAACTAAGAAGTAACTCTACAAGCACGTGGGAGAAATGCCACGGATACTAATATTAATTAATTTATTATTCTTTCACGTTTTTGTTTTTTTTTATTTTTTTGTTGACTTCTTTCACGTTTTGTTTAAGTTGCTAATTTGATTCCAATTGAAAGATGGATATAATTCAAGTTCGTTACGATAAGACTATCTGTCACTTTACCAATTAAACTAAAGAAAACAAGTAATAAAGCGAAAAAAACAAAAAAGCATAGAGCTGTCAAAACGGGTCGCGACTCGCGAGTCGACTAGGATCGTTCGTAAATGTGGGCGAATCGAGTCATTAAAATCACAGCTTATTTAAAAACGGGTCAATTTGGCGCGAATCGTATAACTCGCGAGTTAGACGAGTTCGGATCGAGCGGGCACGAGTTGGCTCGTATAACTCTTTTTTTTTTTTTTTACTTTTTAATATATAAAGTCTACTTTTGGTACATAAATTTTTTTTAATTAATTTTTTTAAAATTTTATATGATTTAATATGAAAATACATTAATATGTGATCAATATTTTTGATTTTGTATAAATATGAAGTAAAACAAAGGCTAAAATTATATAAAAATATTTTTTAAGAAAATAAAATAAAAAACGAGTTAAACGGATCGGCTCATTTAACGCGTTAATTCAAACGAGTCTAGTTGAATTGGTATTTTTTTAGTTTATTTAAAATACGAATCAATTTATTTTTTGAATTTTAGCTCGTCGCTTAGAGTGGATTGGCTCGAATTTAGCTCGCCCGTGCGTTCGACACCTCTGGATTTAGACACCTCTAGATTTAGAGTCGATTCTCACTTCTGATAACTATGTGTGAGAGTGTGGGAGGGTTTGGGGAACAAAACCTCACGTGAAAAGCAAGAAACTTATTATGTTTTGGATCTGTTAACAGAAAATAACAGGTTCTCCTTTTGTCTCTTGTACATCATTGATTGATAAAGTTGAATATTATTCATCTCAAAAAAAAAATTGAATATTATTGATATACATCGAAAAAAAAAAGTTGAATATTATTGATTGATAAATATAAGTTTAATTATTCTCCTAGTTTTTATAATTTTACCAAATTTTTAATTAGATCCTTATAATTTTTTTTTTTAATTGAGTTCTTATACTATTTTTAAATTTGTAATTAGGTCCCTATTACCAATAAATATTAAAAGAAAACATTTATGAAATGTATAATTTTTTATTATTCTTATATTTTACACTTTACGTAAGGCTTATACTCATCTAAATATATTTGTTATTTATTTTTTTTTATCAATATTCTTTGAAATATTCTTAACTTGTATGAATAAAAGTCGCATATAGTTAGAGAGCTTAAAGTATGTTAAAGAAGAGGAAGAATGTTTATTTTATCATTCTAGAAAGTTAGACATTAGTTTTTGTGATATCTTCAATTTAGAATTAAAATATTTCGTTAATTCTAACGTTTTTGTCATAACAAAGACTTTGTTACAAAATTTAAAACAATATAGGTACTCAATTGAAAGGAAAAAGAATATAGGAACCTAATTAAAAATTTCATAAAACTATAATAAGCTATGGTTGAATTTACCCATAAATATATTCAAGTCAATAAGTAAATTAACTAGGCCATAAATCAGAGGGAATCAATACTACTTAGGGAAGAGAAGAGACCTATAAAGCACGGACACTTCGTTGAATTGGCGTGTCCACGTGTCGGACACGTTTTGGACACGACACTCACCGACACTCGTCCGATACGCGTATCTTCCGTGTCCTATCCGTGTCTTTAAAAAAACAAAAAAATACTTATTCGGACACACTTGACACTCCCAAAATATCATCACGTGTCCGCATGTCAAACTTTATTCTTAATTTATTTTCTTAAAATAAGTTTAAAAGTAGTATATATTACTATTTCTTAAAACTAAAAATTATCTTAAATATTTTATATAATTTAAAAAGATATTAAAAATACTTAAAAATAATAATTTAAATTTTAATATAAATAAAATGTGAAGATATTATTATAATTTTATTAAAAATAGATTATATTTTATATATATGCCGTGTTCCCGTATTATAGAAAAAATTGAGATTGATGTGTCGACGTATCGCGTGTCGTGTCGTGTTCCATGTCCGTGTCCGTGCATCATAGGAAGAGACTAACAAACAAAGTTATTTGAAAAGTTAAGATTATACATAGTACATAGGAAAATTATCAAATTCACCCGTAATACTGACAAATTTATTAAGGAAACAAAGAAATTAGTTTTATACGCAGGAAAGATAGGATTTGATTAAATTCTAAAAATTATTTAAAATTCTTAAATTATCCTCTACTTTAAATTAATTCTAAATTTTAATTATATACCAACTCACCACCACCCAAATTCCTGATCCCACCACCAACTAAAAGTAGCTGATCGGAATGTGGTGGATCCACATCTTGTTCATCACCGAATTCCTAAACAGTAGTGTCAATTCCATTATCTCTGTAACCTTGCTTTTACGTGCACAACAACCCTCCTTCATCCGCCACTGCTTCTGTTATCGTCTTATCTCTGTCTTGCGCCACCAACACGTCAGATTTCGGTGGTATGGTTGCTTGGAGCTTCCTATTCGAAACCGATAACCATTCAGGGAAACGATAATGATGATGGTGAGGAAAGTAATAACCTTCTTCTCCTGGGTTGTTGCTCTGCTTCTAATTAAAGTATCACTTTTTCAAATCCCTTTCTTTATGCGAAGCATGTGATTAGTGCATTTCTTTATGTGTTTTTTCAACTATCAGTATTTTGTCTGATTGTGGTGAGAGAAGAGCTTCTTGATCTTTTATGCGATTTTATTTAAAAAAGTAGAAAATATAAAAGAAAAACATTTTTAAACTGAATCGTTGACATTGGAGTTTCATTTTCTTCCTATTTTATTGGGTGTAACAATGTCCATCGAGAATGCATCTTAAAAGCCTCGTGTGAACTAGAAAAAAAAATAAAGTTATGGAGTTGTTAGATCTGATAAAAACTTTGCAACTTGGCTGGTAGTTGATGTTCCGGATATTGGGCTTATAGAAATGGTCCCCATTCGTAAGAATGAAGAGTCAAACGAAGGCCCAACCCATTTATGGGTTATAAACAACCCGCACTCACCAAATCCGCACGAGATCAATATCATATTTGGATCGATCTTGTACATATTGATATCCCAAAATAATAGGGATCCCAACGAGTATATA
Source organism: Stylosanthes scabra (assembly GCA_036250425.1). Lineage (NCBI taxonomy): Eukaryota > Viridiplantae > Streptophyta > Magnoliopsida > Fabales > Fabaceae > Stylosanthes > Stylosanthes scabra. Next base: position 7,132 of record JASCZI010182009.1, read on the forward strand.
AAGGGGAGATCAGCGCTTCACTGTAAAAAGAAAAACATAAGTTATAGATGGCGAATAGAAATAACAAAGGCATATTAGATAAGAAGACAAGAGGTGATCAGATACCAATAACCTTTCGGGCATCCGATTGGTTACCCAAAATGGACTTCGGAGCCAAATTGCCCTGGAAAATAAGAAGACAAGGATATCGATAATATCCTTCTGTTCGGCATTAAGTTTCTTGTATGTCACCGGGATATACTCGAGACCAGCATCCGAACTCCAAAATGAAGGAAACCGACCATCCCCTTCCAAACTCAACCAGAAAGGACGGTGACCCTCAACACGAAATATCTTGAAAAACGATCTTTAAAGTCGTGAAAGGAGCCCTCCAACCCAAATATCTTCATATACTTGCCGGGACGAATCGACATATTACCCTTCCTGGTCTTACCTTCGGTGTTGGGAGAGAAGAAGGTAAATAAATATAAGAACATCTCAGGATCCTGAGGTAGATCCAAAAACTCGGTCACTGACTCGAAACATCGGATGGCTGACCAAGCATTGGGATGGAGTTGCGACGGAACGATTGAAGTACGATTCAACAAATGCCGCTGAAAATCAGTAAAGGGGACCTTGAATCCGAACTCGGTGAACATCACCTCGTTCACCCAGAGCCAATTGGGGACAGTGGGATGATCCAAATTCAGATAACAAACCCGCACCCCACGACGGGAGGCCTCCACCCGGTATCTCCTTTCCAACTTTCCGCCGCCGAAGATAACCCCGGAAAGCTTTAGCTCATCAAGATACTCCTAAGTTAACACCGACGCTCCCAAGACGTCTCGAGTAACCCATCGATAAATGGGGGACCTCACGCGGTATCTAGGCCGCCTCAACTTCCCGGACTTTCACATCTTGATCGCCTTGCGGATTCTCGGCTATCTTTATACAAATATATTGATTAATATCGTTATTACAGCTTCGACAATTCTACAAATATCTAAGAACTTGAAAATAAAATCCCGGCTTGACCATACAAAGGCCTCCTAAGCTAGGACGCGGGACTAAAACAAAAGAAAGACAACAACAATCTAATCCTCTTGTGTACTAACATCTGCGAGGCACTCTAAACCTTATACTCATTAGAGGGGGTGGCTAAACACCGGATACTAAAACTTTCTTCTGATTCTCTTCTTGAATTTCCCTCCGAGCCTTCTACTTTCCTCCTCTACCTCCCTTAATGCGTATCATTGCCATCTAACTATCTCACTTCCATCCTTTTCTTCTTTTTTTCCTCTTCTTCATCTGAAGATCGCATCTAACTCTTAATAGATGGTCTAACTTCCTCAAGTGCATTTCGGATGTGAGACTAAATCATTGAAGAGGGTGTTAATCCATTAACCAGAGACTCAGGAGTCTCTAAGTTAACTCATAACCTTCTCTACATATGTCACCTCGGTAAGAACTTCTGCGGATGGTCACGTTGTATCTTGGTGGTTACTAGCTCGTCGTATAGGTCCAAAGTCTCCCTCCTCATAGTCCTTCCATTGCGTCATCTGATGGAACTTGTCTCCGCTTTCCATCTATGTGGAGGTTAAAAGAAAGAAAACGGGGGTGAGAACCTAACGTTCTCAGTCGACACCTAAAGGTCAACTACTCTATCCTAAGGCTTACGTCAAGTAGAGGCAACATTTCATATATTGGCATACATTAATTAGAACAAAAGAAAATTGAACACACAAGAAAGAAAACATACAATCGAGCAACCTAAGCGAAACTAACAAGCACAAACAATTATGCACAAACAAATCATGATGCATGCCTAAGTTTTCTAGCGCAGGACGTGAGCTCACACGTCGGTTGTCTTCCCGCACCCGAAGACTAATCGAAACAAGTCCGAGCATGGTTCTTTACGAGCGAATGTCGCGGCAACACCGAAGCAACCCCTACTGCCCTTCTGGGTACTTTCCACACTCCTCTACAGATCTTAAAGAGTTGGTGAGGATCTCATCACCTTAGCGCCCGTTTCTGGAGCTATCGTCAAAAAGGTTGCATCGCTCGTAACTCATAGATGGTCGCGTAATAGGGGAGCTACCCATTCGTAATATGGCACTTCAATTCACCTCCTTACCCCACAACACCAACCTAGCATCCGGTTCAAAAAACTGTTTTGGCCGGATAACATAGCTTAAAATGAAATGAGGGTCGGTCTTCACGGACCACTCATAACTTAGTCAAACAACCGATCCAATTAAAGCCGAGACCGGTCATCCGTAGCTCGCTCTAACTAGACCAATTCGTTACAAGGGAACAAGTCTGACCTTAGGCCGAACCCATTCCCAAGTAAGGAACACAGTCTGATTACACCGTCCCATACCGACAAATTGGACCGAATCGGTTTGACTATCTTATGTAGGTCAACCTAGATTTGGGAGTCTTTCTTTCTTAACTTTTATATTTATATAAAAACCTCCAAAAACAACATAGGGTCCTTAGAAAACCAAGTCATAAAATCAGTTTTATAATACTTATCTTATTAGTTATATTTTTCAGAAAATCATGGAATTTACTTATATAACCCTTCCCTTCTTTTACTTATTCATAAAGAGACCCCGAATTTAATTATATATAGAATAGCTCTTTTAAAATAAAAAATTCATTTCAGTTCATTATACTCTTAATACATAAATATTATAATTATATACACAGATTTTAAAACATATATTTCGAAATTACGTTTTTTGCCCTTAATAAGTTCATATTAAAATCCAATTTGCCCTCTTTTACCAAAACGCGCATAACTTTTTCATTTCAAAACATTTTTGACCCAAATCAATCTCATTTTAATTCTAACATATGTATCTACTTCCAATAAAAACAGTCTTGAAAAAGACATAGTTTAAATGACCTTTTTACCCCTGCTCTTAACCCTACATTTTCGGAATTACCCTCTTCTACGAAAATACGCATATCTAATTCATTTTAAAACATTTTTAATCCAAACCAGCTTTGATTTAACCCTAACACACATATATAACTATTGTAAAAACAGATTTGAAAAGGTCACAATATAAAAGATCATTTTGCCCTTCTTCATATCTATATTTTTCCGAAAATGCTCATTTTTTAAGTATTAAATTAAAATAATTCATCCTTCATTAATTTCACCAACCAAAACAGATTTAGACTCTTAATACCTTCATATTATCACCATAAAAATAGTTTTCGAAATTATTAATATTAAAAGATGATTTTGCCATTTTTACTTCTAATTTAAGGAAAACCACTTTTATCACTTTAAAACTTATTTTTCTCAACTTCTACTTTAACATATCCTTAGTTTTTCTCATATAAGACTTTTCAAAACTGGAGCTTTCATAAAATATATAAAATGACCGAATTTCCCTCATGTGGTAAAACTTTGATTTTTGCTAATCTTTAAGTATCCAAAATACTTAGTGACTTAAGAACTTCTATAAAATACTTTTATACTTAAAATCTCTCCCAAATCTAAGTGACCTCTTCGGCCTCATCAATTTTAACACTTTAATCTCTTATTTGATCATCAAAAACAACAATATTCATCATATTCATCAAGGCCTTTTCGGCCATGAGCACATTTAGCAACAAAAATTCAACTTTCAAACACATGATCATATAGAAGGAAATCTCCAGCACAATTCATCAATAATTATTCACCAAACATTACATGCAAGCATCAAGTTTATAACTTTATTCATCAAAAACTCATTTTTTGTCATTATTATCAACTTTGCACATTTTTACTTCCTTGTTCATAATCAAAATCTCACAAAACTTTCTCTAGTAAACCCTAACCCCCTTACCTCTTGTAGATCACTTGAAAATGACAAGATACACCAAAAACTCCTTGGGGTCACCATGGTTTTGACTAGGGCTCTTCAAGGTTGATTTCTAAACAAAAGTCTTATGAAACAAACAAAATCAACCTCATGCATGGTGAAGATAGATTCGGCCGAATGCCTAAGGGAAGAAAAGAAAATATCTTACCTTCCCAAACTCGATTTTTGAAGAAGATCAAGGATGATCTCCTTAGGGTTGTTCAATGAGAAGCTAGAAGACAAAAACAAAAACTAAGTAAGTGATGGTTCTCAAAATAGAGTAAAAACCAAAAACAAGAAAATGAAGTCCAAGATGATGAAAGTGAGCTCGGTCAAGAAGAAAAGGAGTGGTGATCTTAGTGTTGTTGAAGAATCCTTGACGATGTTGATGATGATGGTGGTATTGGTGGAGCTTTGGGATTTTTAAGAAAGGAAGAGGATGAGATACTTGATGATGATATAAGGTTGATGATGATGAAGAGGAGGTCAAGAGAATGATGATGGTGTATTTAGTGGTGATGGTTTGTGTGTGTTTAAGGTTTAGGGTTCTTGAAGTTCATGTTGGTGTTCATGAAGTTCATACTAAAACTCTTAAAATTTGAGTGCTTGATCTTTAAAATGAAGAGAGATAATGTGCTTGTGTGTTATTTTATGATTGATGTGATGAAGAAACAAAAATGAGGGTGAGAGAGGGTAGAAGTTTCGGTGGTGTGGGAGAGAGAATTGGGAAGTGGTTTTTGTTAGTGGTTTATGTTGGTAGTTTGTGGAAATGGGAAAATAGCCATGTGATATGTCTAAGTGCATGTATATATATACATGTCAATTAAAATAATAAAGTAGGGGGAGAGGGGAGTTCGGCTGGATGGAATAAGAGGGAAGAGATTTTTCTTCTTGTCTTATTTTGTTTTGTTGGGAGAAGAATCTAATCTTGAGGATTTTTTGTGTGAATAAAAATTGGACAAAAAGGAATTATAAGAGGAATTATTATATAAATAAAGAGTGATGTGAAAGAGAGAGACATAGCTTTAGCATAGAAAGAAACCATGCAACCAATGAGAGTTGGTGGGAAAGGTGTAAGAAAGGTCATAAGGGACAAAAAAAAAGGTAAAATAACAGGGTTAGGATTTTTGGCGTGATCTTGTTGTTCTAATTTTGAAACTCGGTTGGGGAATTAGGCTTTACGACTATGCTACTGATATTTCTCTTATCTCATACCAACCGTCGTATTCGAAGCTTTACCGAAATTACGAACCGTCGGTTTTACGGTGAAAACGCACGTAACTTAAAACGAACGAAATTTGTTCAAACTTATCGTACTAATCATAACATATCATTCTAAAACAAATTTAGGGAAATAAAATATTCCCTATGGAGATACTCCTCTTGAGATATCATGTTTTCGTCAAATACCGATAACTCGAATAAACCACCACTAACAAGCGAGCCGTCGTTAGAAACAGACAATTAGCAAAATAGATAATTCCACAAATCCAAATACGTATCATACTAAACAAGGGTTATCACATTCCCTTAATCATCATAATCACTCAAAACTATTATCAAAATACAGATAGTTTAATGTTTCCGTCGAAAACAGAAATACGAAAAAATCGAGGTTTTACACCAAAAATAGCCAGAATTTTGTGATATGAACATGTATTGACCAAATTAGATATGAACTTGATAAAAAGAAAAGAAAAAAGCTTGTTTGAATGAATTTTGTGACCAATCATGTTCAATTGATATAACAGTGAAATGAACACTTACTTGTTCAATAGAGTACCATGGCTTATCCTTTGTTGAAGTTGCTCAGAAACACTTGCTTGATTCCATTATTGATTATGATATAATTATAATATATAATACCTCTCATGGTTCGCAAGTTCATGTTTATTAAACACATTAATCAACAAATCCATATGGAAAATCTGATATCCAAACTCATGTATGAAAATTTGCTTACTATTTTAAAACCAACCAATTAAGCAAACCTTAACCATAAACTCTAATAATAATAATAATTAAAATGAATGAGGGAGGGACTCACTAAGGCCATGTTTTCGAAGTAGAGCAGCAGCAGAGATAGCTTTGAAGTAGAGAGGAGGTGGTGGCTTCAGAGGCAGAGTTAGGAGAGAGAGAGAGAAAGGGGGACGTAGGAGGTTAGAGCTTGAAGACGCATATGATGGTGGAGGTCGCAGTATGGCTGACGGTGGTGAACACATGGTGGACGTGGCGGTAAATAGGAGACGATGGGGGTGAGATATTGAGTTAGAGGGGAGGCACGGAACAGGGGCTTCGAAGCTTAAAATAAGGGCTGATGCCGGTTCCGTCCTTGGTCGACGATGGGCTCGGTGATGCATGCACTCCGGTTGGGCTATGCGGCGCTCTTCGGCGGCGTTGGGTGTGACGGCCGTGGCAGAGAGAAATGGGTGAAGGTAAGGGTGAAATAGGGGTGAAGAATAGATTAGGGTTTGGTTGTGGTGAGAAGTGAGAAAGCATTGTGTTGTGGTTATCTTCGTGTCTTACCGACGGATTCACTGAGAAAAAAATCCATCGGTAAGTGGGAAGCACTAAGTGAAACAGGGCGTTTTATTATTTTGCGTTACTGATAAATGATGCAGTGTTTTGCAAACCCTAGATCTTGGCAAGTATACCGAATCGTATCAAGTAATATACCACGGTGAAAAGTGTATCGATCTCTCGAGGATTAAAGGACTAAACAATCACTACTAATTAATTATTCTAATCATATCGAATGAAAAAACAGAAAGTGTGTAGTAAGCAGAGAATTTCGAAAACTAAGTAGAAGAGAATTCAGAATATTACTTGAGATGTAAGCGACGATGAGAGAGCTGTTAAGAGATCCAGAGATGTTTTTCCCTTGAGGGCCAATGCATACATTCAAATACCAATTCTAGGGTTTCAGTTATCAAGCACAACGAATCTAGTTTAACCAAGCCCTAATCTCTTAGTAACTTAGTTTCTATTTACTTAATCAAAAGCTAATCTCTTAGTCAATTAATCAAACAAATAGATGAAGATCTAATTCAGATTCAAATCCTTATGAGTCTCAAAAGTGATCCTAGATCGGATTAAATGTCACTCCATCCCAACTAGTTCTAATCCAATTTTAACTCACAGAATTATTAGTTGCATAACAATTAGCTTGACTATCTCTAGCTAGACCTAATTGATTATGTGATTTAATTTCCAGCTAGCATAAACTAATAGATCTCTCAATCTAATTAATCTAGCCCTAGACAAGTTAAGAACACCTCTCAGTGATTCTAAACTATTGAGATGAAGAATAGAAAATCAAATCATGCATAGAAGATAACTAAAATACCTCAATGAATTAATAAACGAATGTACATAGCGGCTACCTCATTGTTGGGTGAACAGAGCTCCTCACCCTTAACAATGGAGTAGTTTAGCATTGTATAATAAAAATTAGATCTAAGAATAATGGAAAACGTATATGCTGAGATGCTAACCCTAGTGGTTAGTTTTCTCTTTATATAACTAGCTAAATTCCTAAAAATCAGCTATCAATCAAATCTAATCTAATCTATCTTATCTTAATCTTATCTTCTATCTTAACAAAGTTTATCTTCTTCTCTTAATCTTCAATCAATCTTCTCTTGATTCTTCCAATCATATCCTTGATTAATGAATGAAATTGATGCCCAAAAGATCTTGGATTTGAATTGGAATTGGTGGATTACTGGAATTTGGTTTTTGTCCCCACATTATACATGTAGCTTCCACGTATAACGTGGGGCTACTGCCTGAAGTTCCTCGTGTAATTGAATTGCCCACGTTATACGTGGGGGAGCTCACGTATAACGTGGGCTCTCTGTGAAAATACACCAATTTTCCGAATTGATCCACGTTGTACGTGAGTGCCCCACGTATAACGTGGGGCTCTGTCTAAAATCTTCAATTTCTCACGTATAACGTGGAATAGTGGCATACAACGTGGAGTATCTGGATCTTTCTTCATCTTCTTTGCTTCAATCTCTCTTCAAATGGTCTTCAATCACCTAAAACTCTTAGTGAATTTATCTAAAACACAAACACAACTCAAAGAACATCAAGTTTGTTTGATTGATCAATTAATAACCATAATTCACAAAGAATAACATAATAATGAAGAGAAATTGAGACTAAAAACAACCTAAGATGCATACACATCAATAAACCCCATTTTGATGGATTATTTCACATCACAAATTGACTAATTATCAACCTTTCACCACTTAAATACATGAGAAACAAACATGTTTGCGTTTAATCGTTCCTTAGGGCTGTAAATGTAAGTATATGCTATTTTAGCCAAATTTTACTGTGTTTTAAACCGTTTCCCATTCCGCACGATGCCTTGATGTGTGCGTGCTTTAACAGGCAAAGTTCGGAGGGGAAGTGGCTAAAGAGAGCGCAAGGAACGAGAAGATCGCAAAGAAAAGCTTAAAGGCTCCAGAGCCCATGCATACGCACCAAAGGAGCCTATGCGTACGCATTGCCATAACTTGGGCATCACGTCCTAGCTGGAACCGGACCAGATGTGTACGCTCCTAAGAGGCCTATGCATACGCACCAATGGCCAGATTTGTGCCTATAAATAGAGGAAGCCTTCACCATTTTGAGGAGAGCCCAAATCACCATTCCTTTAGTTTAGTTTAGGATTTGATTAGTTTTTGTCCATTTTCACTAGCCAAACATTTTACTGCTTTTATTATCTGTTTTGTATGCTGTTACTCTGCTGATTTTAATTTCGAATTATTCAATTTTACTGCCGTTATTCTTTCCGTTTGCTTTCTGTTATTTTGCTATCATGTCTTAAATGAGACAGACTCATTTCGGTGCAAAGTGCACTACTGGTGTGTTCTTCCTGGTGACGCAGGATTTACTCGAGTTCTGTTGAGACCTAGGTCCCCCGCTGTTGTGTATGCCTAGGACATTTAGATAGGGGTTAACTCTGCCACCCTGTGGTGGTTAGCTTCATTTAGGTGACAGTCCATCCAATCTGGGATCGGCAGTGTTCATAAGGACGTACAGTATTTCAACCCATGGCCGGGAACTCTTTACTCCACTGCTATTTTAATCTATTTTCTTGCGCTCAGTTCTCGACAAGAAACTGCAACCAACCTCGATATTTTTCTCGATTGAAAACAAACCTCTGTTTCTGCTTCCTAGGGAGAACGACCCAAGTCCAATACTCGGTATTTTCAAACTTGGTTGCACCTTTGTGACACTTTTAAACTAAATTTGGACCGCGGCCCTGACAAGGCCGCGCGCATCAAATTTTAGGCGCCGTTGCCGGGGAAGCAGAGATGTGTGTCTATTTTTGGTTGATTGTGAATATGTGAATACTGTAAATATGATAGTCTTTTGATTTTTCTTTGGTAGTGTAGTTTTCTTTTTATTTTTAGCTATGAATTATTATGTGAATGCTGAGATCGCATTTGTACCCTGGCTTGTTGTTGTTTGATCCTGAAATTGAACGAACTTTACGCCGAGCAAGGCAAGCCAAACGCCGAGCTGAACTTGCGAGGCTGGCATCATATAACAATCCTTTTAATTGATCTAATTCTAATTCTGACTCTGATACTCAAACTACTTCTTCTGATACAGGTGCCTTCACCATGGGTGAGAGACTTACTTTCAAACAAATCGTCGGTGGTGCGAGCACTGCATTTGACAACCAGACCGCCAGATTTCCTGAACTCAATGCCAACTTCGAACTCAAGTCTGGTCTGATAAATCTTCTTCCCAAATTCCATGGTAGACCAGGTGAAGACCCGATTAAGCATATCAAGGATTTTGAGGTCATCTGCGCCACCACTAGAAGGACCGGTGGTGACGAAGATGCTGTTAAAGCATTCACTTTGCCATTTTCCTTGGATGATAGAGTAAAGGACTGGTACCACACTCTGCCTACCGAAGTAACTTCTGATTGGGCATCATTTAAGAAGAGATTCTTGGAGAAGTACTTTTCACCTTCAAAAACAAATGCAATCTGCAAGGAAATCTCAGGAATTGCTCAGCTTCATGGGGAAACTCTGCACGAGTACTACGAGCGGTTCAAGAAGTTGCTCTCTTCGTGCCCCTATCACTCTATCTCAGATTTCCTGCTTATCAATTACTTCTGTGAGGGACTGACACCCACCGACAAGGCAATGATTGACGCCTCAAGTGGAGGAGCTTTAATGAACAAGACGCTAGAAGAAGCATGGGAACTGATTAAGACTGTGGCCGATGCCAACCAACATTTTAACCGAAGGGCCACCAGTAAGGTGTGTATGAGGTTGCACCATTTGACTCGACTGTTTTGGCTAAATCCTTGGTGGATATTGCCTCTATGCTGAAAGAAATCCGAGAAGGGAAGCAGCAACCCCAACTCTTTTAAAGCGACAACCCGACAGCTCGCAGCAGAAACTGATTAAGCATTGTGGGATTTGTTCTTGCAACTCCCACCATACTGATGAGTGTCCGCAGTTGTAAGAGGATAACACAGTGGCCTCAACTCACAACTTCGATGATGCCACTACAATTCCGCCCTACAACAAGCAATATTATACTCAAGGAGGGCGCGATGGTCAACCTACTCGTTGGATCCCACCTCAGCAGCCACAAGCTCAGCCAGGGCAGTCTTATACCTACAGTCAGCCCCAAAACAGCCAGAATCCAAGATATAAACCCCCACATAATCAACCAAAATAACTGTCAGCCACTAATCCCCCATTTAACTTTGATGAAGCCATCCGCAATGTCCAAAGGGAAAATCAAGAAATGAGGGAAGCACAAAAAAGGACCGAATCCCAATTGAATCATTTATCCGAAATACTACAAAAAAATTGCTAATCAATCACTGATCAACCCACAGGCTCAAGCCCAACCTTCAGCCCCAAGCCCATTGCCGTCTCAACCTCTTCCAAACCCCAAGGGAGGCATCAATGCAATTCAAGTAGAAATAGACAACAAAGGAGAGGACGAAGCTAAGGACAAAGAAGGGGAGAGGCCTATGCGTACGCATCTGGTCCGGTTCCAGCTAGGACGTGACACCCAAGCCATGGCAATGCGTATGCATAGGCTCCTTTGGTGCGTACGCATAAGCTCTGGATTTGGCCTATAAGCTTTTCTTTGGGATCTTCTCATTCCTCGCGCTCTCTTTACCCACTTCTGCACCGAACTTTGCATGTTAAAGCCTGAAACACTTGAACGCACACATCAAGGCATCATGCGGAACGGGAAACGGTTTAAAACACCGTAAAATTTGGCTGAAATAGCAGATAATTACATTTACATCCCTAAGGAACGATTAAACGCAAACATGTTTGTTTCTCATGTATTTAAGTGGTGAAAGGTTGATACTTAGTCAATTTGTGATATGAAATAATCCATCGAAATCTGGTTTATCAGTTACCGGAGGAAATTTCCTTCCCTAAATACGCCGGTAACATTGGCACCTCACATAAAAATTTTGGAAGGTAGAATCCACCGGTAATTGTCCCTCAAAATCTGCCGGTAACGTCCCCCCCAAAATCCGCTGATAATGGACACGTTTCTTGTAGTGGAAGATCCTAAAGTGAAAGATTAAAACGGTCCCAGGAATAATTCCAAAAGGGAGAAAGCGTTTACCCGAAAATTAGAGATAGAGAAGCTTCTAAGTATCAGTAGGTAAAACTCGAACGCCTTCGAAATGAGCAAATCGAAGGAGAACGTGCAGGAGAAGGAAGAGAGAGATAAAATGAGAAAGGGGGAATAAAAGAGTAAACTCCTCACTACCCTCCTTTTATAATGTTCAAAATTATAAAAAAGGGCAAAAGAGGAAAAAACCGTCCCTCTCCCTTCAGCCACCCTTGATGACAAAGGGTCACACGGTAAGTGATGGCAGGTTTAAAATCCCATAAATAGCATGAATTCCGAAGGTTGCGCCTCTCTCTCTCTCTCCCACATACACAGAAAAGAAACGTCAACATCAATCACGCCAACTAACTTTTAGAAGGTTTTTGGCAAAGATGCCACTAAACGACGCCACGACGACTGGGCAACATGGCCATCAACAATGAAATAAATCCCCAACACGGATCCTAAAGTTCCACATGACGTTGCGACTGATAAGGTCCACAGCTCGGGGCAACGTCAACTTGTCAAGCACGGATCTTCCTCTTCCGAATTTTCGATTTCGGGGCAACTGTTCCGGCCCAAATCCACTTTGGGCTTATCAGAACGGTCCCCCTTCGTAAGAATGAAGAGTCAAACGAAGGCCCAACCCATTTATGGGTTATAAACGGCTCGCGCCCCCAAATTCGCACGAGATCAATATTATATCTGGATCGATCTTGTACAGATTGATATATCAAAATAATAGGATCACAACGGGTATATAAATCTCTCCTTAGATACGTCATTCTAAACCCTACCCAATTACTGTACCTGTGGAGATTCCCAAATCCTTATATGGCGAATCTTCATTGCTGTGCTGCCTACCTTTCACATATAACCTCCAGCCTTCTGATGTCTTGGCACGTCCGATTACACTAGGAGTCTCAAACCCTTAAAGGTACATTCTGTACAGTTGATATTGCTCTGTTCTTGATGGTGGTGGTGGTGGTGGGATAAAATTAAAATATATGGTTAATTTGAATTAGAGGGTAATTTGAAAAATTTATATAAGTTTTAAGAATTTGGTTAGTTTTGTGTTTTGTAAGCCATTTTCCATCTTTCATGAGGATAAAGTTAATTTTTTTGTTTTGTGGATAGATTTTGTCGTCGTTTTTATCTTTTATGGATAAATTTAATAATTTTTCCCAATATATATTTTATACCATAATACTTAATTCCAATTTTTTTGCATTCATGGTATAGATATCTACTACAATCTTAATTAACACTCTGAAATTTATAAATTTGTCATTATATTGTGCCACCATTAAGTCACAGTATCTCTCTTAATCAATTAAAGCATACTTCTTTCTTAATCATAAGAATTTTGGGAATTTGAGGAGATTCTATCTTGGAGACTAAAACTTCCAAAATCATTAATGGATCATAGATGAAAAAAAATAAGAACTGGTGAGAAGAAGGAAAAAAAAAAAAAAACTCTATTTTAGAAGGATATTTGTATTGGATTATCTTTTACCATAAAAAACTCTTGTATTTTTATTTATGCCGAGGGTAGATGAGGTATCAATCTACTAGCAAGAAAAAGGTAAAGGACCATGACATGGAGTAGTAGGCCAAAGGTACACATGCTTTCACTTATTTGTTCTTGATGATAATCTTAAAGGGAAACTATTGGTTATATGTGGATGAATTCTACTTGAAATTTAGAAGGGACCATTTAAAAAAAAAAAATAGGTTAGCTACATTTATAAGAAAATAAAATTAAGGATAGTATGATATACTAAGGGAAGGTCTACTATGAGGACATTATAGCTATCTTTCAATGAGGATATTTGTCTAATCCAATGACCTGTTTGACACGTGGCATTATTGAGTATGGAGTATATGCCTGCCATAAATTCAGAATGACCCACTTTTCACTTATCACCTAATGATAAACCTAACTCATGTGTCATCACTAGAAGACCAGAGTGGTGTTATCATGCTAGAATTTTCCATATACTAGTTAGATATAGAGTTAAAGTATTATTTTATTGTCGTTAATATTTTGTATGATCTTTGATATCTTATTGCTCATATTTATTTTGAGCATGAATTTTTTTTTTAATGAAAAGTAATAGTATTTCATTCCATTAGAGTGATAAAATGGATACATGAGAGGATGGATCCAACTTAAATAACAAAAAAAGTAACAAAAAAAGTGGAGATTTCACACAATTAAAATATCATAATATAAATGACTAAAAAAGAGAGCACATAAATTAAAAAAAAAAAGTTAAGAAGAATGATGTTCACGGTCGAAGCTAGAGTGATATAAAGGGAGGGGATAAACATTAATTTATAAAAATATATAAATAAAATTATAAGATTTAGGGGGCTAAGTTTAAAATTAGCTATAATATAACAAAGAATATTGAAGTTGGGGGGCATTGCCCCCCTTTTGCTAACTAGCTTCGCCCCTGATGATGTTGGTAGTATTCTTGTATCAAACTCATAATCGTAATCAAAGGAAGAATTAGATTTGGGGTACCAGCAGCTTCTTCAAAGATTCGAATATTGGAGTGGTTCTGAAGCTTTCAGAGAATCGTAGCAACTACACTAGCTCGTCTTCTGATCTTAGAGGCACCCAAAACTATGACAGTTTTTCTTTCTCCACATTAGGATTAGTATTCTTCAAAGTAGTAGCAGACAAATTGACCATGGTAGTTGAGTCGTATTAAACGATCAATGATTATACATTAAAAGAATAAGAAAATAAAGATTCTTCCTCAAAATTCTAGTAGAACACGTTAAAACCCAAAAAGACATATTAAAACCCTAACAAAACACAAAATCCTATTAAAGGCAGGGGCGGAGGGTAGTGTTAGAATGGGATGACACCCCTGTAATTTTACTTTTCCTTTAAAAAATTTTAAAATATAAAGTTGGCCCCCTAAGAAAAATAAAATTTCTTTCCTTATAGTTTATTTTCTTCGTATGAATTGGCCTCTTTTCTTATTTAATATATGTTTTTGTCACTTTTGTACGAATGTGTTTTACTTTTTTTAGCCTATATCCATTTACCTTCATATATATATATATATATATATATATATATATATATATATATATATATATAATATATATATAAAA
>JASCZI010182010.1:3039-23894 GCA_036250425.1 Stylosanthes scabra
TGTTAAGGCCCGAGTTAAAACCGTTCCGTTAATGCTAAGCTTTTGTTAGTGATGATTGAGTCCTTAATGAGGTGAACTTGATGGATTATTCAAGTTCCAAGGACCTAGGACCTTCGCACTAGTGAGTTGCCTAGGACATTCGGAACGGGGTTCATTCTACCTACTCGACCATTTGACAGAGTGGGCTAAGTGTCTTACGTGACAACCATTCATAATTGGGATTAATGGTGATCATAGGGACACATTATACTTCAACTCAAGACCAAGCACCTTTGTTACTTGTGATACAAGTTATTTCCCATTTTTACTCTTGTTTCTATCTCTCACCATTGCAACCCCAATATTTTCACAACTAATTGCAAACCTCTTTTGTCAACTCCTAGGAAGAACGACCCGAGTTCCATACTCGGTATTTTAAACTGGTTGCAAACTCTGTGACACTTTCTTGTTGAAGAACGATTTCGATATCACTTTCATAATTGATTCGGGTTCCGCTACAACGAATCTCTTGTTTTAAACCACAAGGAATTCCGAATCGACCTTTATAGTGACGCCGGAATCGGTCTCTCTTCAGCCCCTACCCGTAGCCTTTAACAGCTGCATCATTATATCACTGCACCCAACCTTTTGTTTTTTCCTCTCACTCATTCTCTACCCTTAGGTTGCTAGCAGCCCTGCTGGCAGTCACTGTCCCGTCTCCACTTATTACACAAATTTAAACGATTAGCAATATTTTCATAGAAAAAATGTTCATCTTGTGAAATTTAGAACAAATATAACATTTGAAGTTGTACTTGAGATTTTTTCCTCCTTCATGTGTACAAACTTGCTTATATGAGAAAAAAGTCACCCACCGGAGTTGGTTCAAGTGATTTAGTCTTGTTATTACAATTCAAATGTTCATATTAGTTCCACAATGAATGTATGTGGAAGGTAAATATGTGGTTGATCACAAAAAAGAAATTAAGAATTTTTAATAACCCCCTATAAGAATGTCTATATTATATATATAGCATAAAAATAAAGGAAATTAAAACTATAGGGGAAAAATGAATTTTCAAAAACATATATTGAATGTTTATTACTGGGTTTCCATTCATATGGTTGAACAATAGATGGATAGTTGAGTATTATTCTAAACATATGATATTCATGATGTTTTCTTTTTGTTTTTTCTTCTTGCATAAATCAAAGATTGAGCAAAAGCATTAGTCACACCAATTTTAACCATATATAGGAGCTGAACCATGAATCTTAATACCTTTTTTCACAAAACTTATAGCAACTATCCTGATAATTTACATTTTCCAAAATTGGTATTTTTTTTATCATATTTTCTTGCTACCTTCAAACTTCTATATCTAGTTTGAAGAATCGTTTTGTGCTCATGTGTCTATTAAGGTTTATTTGTTAAATTTCATGATTTTTCTTTTGTTTTCTATTTTAGCCAAAATATCTCATAAGATTTAAACCTTTTTTAGAAGTGTATTCCAAATTTATGTAGTAGCAGTGGAGCTTGATCTGTGATTTGGACATTTTTTAAAGAGGAGTAGAACAAATGCAAGAGAGATATTACAAATTAGCTAAGCTATTTCAACACTTATTTTTTCATTGAAAATTTTTTAATACATTTTTTTCGAATACAATGCTTGATGAATATATACTTTGATGCTTGGTCCTATGTTTCTTGAATATTGATTAATGTCTCTGAAATTGTTGTTTGTATCCTTGATCTATGTTAACAAGATTAACAATAAAATGAATTAAAACTTGTTATTTTGTGTATATGAGCATAATTTCTTGGCTAAAGAAATGAATGACATTTGTATGTTCGTCAAAAGAAACTCTTCCATCAATAATACATGACAACCCGAAATTTAATATTAGATAGCAAAAGATTTCTGAAGACCCTGAACATAAGATGTTCCCTATTGAAAATCTCAATTTTACAAATTTAATCTAGTGTGTTAAGGATGTTATTATTTTTATTATAAAAAAATATAGGAAAATTCTACCATAAAGACAATTAAGTGTCTTTTGATGAGGATATTACCATATTTAGAAGTTTCTCTCTCTTCTTTAATTGCACATCAGATTTTAATAGCACAAATCAACGATCAAGATTTAATATCCTCATTAGAAGACACTTTAGTATCTTCATCATAGACCTTCCCCATATTAAATAATTAGATAACTTAGGGACAGTCAAGTAATGCCACTGAATGGTAACTCCTGGCACTTAATGCCGTCATGACTTAAGCGTGGCAGATGGAGAATTGGGATGTTGCAGAAGACTTCTATTAAATCCTCCATGAGGACGGAACCGACCTCATCCTCTGTTTTGACCAAATTGACCATTAAAGCATCCACCAAAGCAGCCTTGTCCCGGGCCTTTAAAATTTCGACGAGCTTCATATTCATTATATTCTCGAAGCTCGCTATCCC
This sequence comes from Stylosanthes scabra, assembly GCA_036250425.1. Lineage (NCBI taxonomy): Eukaryota > Viridiplantae > Streptophyta > Magnoliopsida > Fabales > Fabaceae > Stylosanthes > Stylosanthes scabra. The sequence continues at coordinate 5,485 of JASCZI010182010.1, forward strand.
GATGCTTATCAACTCCATTGCATTCAATTGGAAGATTACGATTGCCTTGAGCAACTTTTGAACTTGAAGCTTCAGCCCTTCGAAACCCATGTCTCTATCGGACTTGCTCTTCTTTATGAGCAAGTTCTTTTTTCATTCTTTCTATTTCGAAAATAGCCGCAGCTTTAGCATCGAAAACAGTATTACATCTTGGGTAAAGGAAAACATCTCGATCTTTAAGTTTCTGCTGCATCAAAAAATCTAATAACCCTTCGCCAACTCTAGGAAATACTTGTCGAATATTTTGTTTAAAATCCCCGAGTGAGGTATCAAATTCAAAAGAAGTAAATCCATCCATATTTACTTCGTGAAAACAAGGTTCAACAAAACTAGAATTTACTTCGAAAGGATCAGAATCAACTTTCATATCAGGCTTTGTTTCTTCGAATTTCAATCTTCCTTCCATAATAGCTTCTTGGATTAAGTCCTTGAAATGGACACAATTATTAGTTGAACGATTAGAAGATTGATGGAATTTATAAAATGGGTTCCCTTTGACTTACTTTGCAGGTATAAATTTCTTTCCATCAAGAATAACCAATTGTTTATCTTTTACTAAGACATCGAAAATCTATTCCGATTTGGAATATCAAAACTATACTTTTTATTTCCTTTTGAATTACAACTTTTTTCAAAGCCTGTAAGCTTTTTCAAAGAAGAACAAACATAAGGAGGTCCCTTTTTCAACTCAGCTAGGTCAACTTCAAAACTTTCATTTTCAGATTCATCACTAGAATCGCTGGCTTCTACATAAGATACTTTTTCTTTCTTGACGTACGGTTTATAATTCGAAAACTTATTTTTCTTTAACTTTTTTTTCTATTTTTGAAAAAGTTCAATTTGTCAAACTCTCTCAGTCAAATGAGTTAAATCAAGAATATGCACATTAACAAGTTTTCGACGAATATCGAAACCCAAACCCATAATAGCCATCTTAACTATTTCAGACTCTGGAATTGTGACATAACATTTATTTCTAGCATTTTTTAATCGAATCATAAAATCATCAACAGTTTTTTCTTCTGCTCTTTTAATAGCAAACAAATCAATCAAATTGACTTTTAATTCTCCTCTATAAAATTGACTATGAAAAACAATTTCTAATTGAGCCCAATTTGTAATGGATTTGGTCTGAAATTCGAAAACCATGTAAAAGCATTTTTTGTCAAAGAAGAAGGAAACAACTTCATTTTCAAATTTTCATCATTTGCTAAATTTCCTAACTCTACCAAATATCGAGCTATATGCTCAATGGTAGATTCACCACCTTCCCCAGAAAACTTTGTAACAATTTTAGGATTTTTAACTCCCCTTGGCACTTCAGCTATCTGAACATCTTGAGGAAAAACAGATGCAAAATGGGGTCGATCAAGAAAACTCACATTTATTCCAACTCGATTTAAAACATTTTCTACTACTCGAGTAATATTATTGTATTGATCGATTTGATTTAAATTTATAGCTTCATGTAAAACTCGATCTGCATTCTGACCCCTTTGAACAATTCTAACATGTTCATTTCCTATATTATCATTTTCAATATGATAATTTTCAACATGAACATCTTTATTATTATTTCTTACATTATCTTGATTTTCAACATTTTCATCAACATAAACTAATCGAGCAACTTGCTCGACTTGTCATGCTAAATGATCATATTTAGCATTGGAATCAGCAACAATAGGATTCAAAACAGTTGTTAAATGCTTAGTCAATAAATTCACTAAATCAATATGACATTCCTTAATTAACTGTCAAACAGTTTGAATCGAAGGACCAGAATTAGAGAATGAAGCCCCTAGACTTCGACTAATTTCAAGAAAAAAAAGCTAGTTATTTGAATTTGGAATATAACCAAATTGAAATGCAGAATTTGAATTATTTCCAAAATTTGAATCATAACTGGTGGAGTAAAATTAGGAGGTAATCCATAGGGTGGCCAACCAATAATTACTGGTGGGTTAAATGGCGGTTGCATAATTTTAGGACGTGGATCATTATGATTTCCAGAATCTTGCCTATTAATTATTTTCTGAATTTTGCCTAGCATTTTCAACATGTGAAGAATTTTGAATGGAACTTTGTGCATTATTTGCAACAGATCCTGATGAACCAGAATCAACATTTGAATTTGAATTTGAATTTGACATTTGATTCTTCCACTACGCAAACGCATCCATAATTCAAATTATTACAAACAACACCAACCAAATAGAAATTTGAAAATTCTTCAAACAGAATTCATATTTGCATACATATATTAAACAATTTTAAATTTTCAAATTCTTCAAACAAAATGTTCACATTTTTCAATACAACTGTCCCACTGAGCATGCCAATTTGTTATGCATGTTTTATGATTATCTTGATTAACAACCTTTTGATTCAAAATCTAATATTTGGGAGTAGAATCAGACTCCTCTTTTGTGAGTACAAGTCAATGAAGTGCATCGAAATATCTTAAATTTGGAATGAAGATCAGAAATACAAGACCAAAAGTAGAATTAAAACTTAAATGTTTGAAATTACTAAGATTCTATAAATAAATTACACTTCTCAGAATTCCGAAGTGTTTCGAAAGTGAAAACTAAATAACAATGACTTAAATGAACTTAAACTAAAAGAAAATGAAAATTATAAACAAAGAAGAACAAACTAAGTTTAAGAACTAGAAGAAGAAAACATGATTCAGGAACATAAATCTTGAAACAAGACTAAGAAAAAATAAAATACATGGAAGGAATCACTACTCAGAAAACTGGACTTGACAGAAACTTAGTAAGTTGCTTGATCGATATGAGTTTGTGTGCAGTGAGTGCTTGAGTGCCGAAATTCCAACCCTGTTTTTTATGATTCTGTTTGTATTTATAGATGATTCTGACCAATTCGTTTCTGCCACGTGCACTTCTTCAAATATCATTTTTCCTGCACGTATAATGATAAGCCCATATTTGGTGATTAAATATGTTTTAGAAATAGAAGATTTATAAACCTAAAATCACACAATTGCTTGTGAATAACTATATGTTTGTGAATCCTTGACCATGTATGCTTAAATACATGCTAAATTATCCATAAATCAACTATAGTTTATAAGTTCTCGTCCCATTTGATGCCTTAATTAGTTTATTAAGTGCATTTCAGGATTTTAGGGATTGAGAATTGCTCGAAAATGACCAAGGAAAAGCGTTGGAAATAAAGGATTCATGAAGAGTAGCTAAGAAGAGAAAATAGGGCATCTATGCTGCCACACAAGTGCTGCGTGCATCTGCGCATGTCCTTGGGAGCATCACGGAAGGCCTTTGTTTGGCGCGTACGAGCGTATAGCTTATACGTGCATCCGCACATATGCGTGCTGAAGACGTAAAGCTGACTTTTGTGTTGACCATGCGACCGCACGGCTTGCACATGCACCCGCACGTATGCGTGCTGAAGAAGAAAAATTGACTTTTTGTTGATCGTGCGACTGCACGGCTAACCCATGCGACCCCATGGAGACGTCTGGCAGCAATTAAATAAAGGGCTAAAATGGAATTTTACATTTCCGGCCCCAAGTCCAAGCCTTTTTGAAGGCCCAATTCGAGATATATGAAGAGGGAATAACTGAAACACAAGACACAAGCTCACACATTAAGATTTTGATTGTTTTGTAGTGTTTTTGAAGAATTCTCAATCTTTCTCAATTTCTCTTAATTGTTCTTGAGTGTTTTTCATTTTTCCTTTTTATTTCCAGTCACACTAGCCATATCTTTTACTTAATTTTAGTGTTTGAATGTTGGATAATTGATACTCATGTTTGTTTAATACAATTCATTACTTATTATCTATTGTTGATTCATAACATCTATTGCTTTAATTGTCAATTTCTCTTGTTATTCATGATGATGAGTTCTTATGTATGCCAAGTGTTTGATATTTCGTTTTTTATGAGTATGGAGTAGTGTTCTTGTGTCTTGGTCAAGGGTTGAAGTGTGGATGATCTTAGCAACTAATCCCTAAGAAAAAAATTGGTTAAGAATAGGGTTAAAATTGTTTCGTTGACGCTAGGCTTTTGCTAGTGATATGATTTTATCCCAAAGAACTCGATGGATTATTCTTGTTCTTCTGAGACAAGGGTATAGATCTTCATCATTAGTAAGTAGCCTAGGACTTACGGGACGAGGTTAATCCCCCCTCCTCCGACCGCTTGACAGAGTGGGTTTGATTCTTTACGTGAAAACCATTTATAACTGAGGTTAGTGGTGATTATAAGGGACATACAATACTTCAATTCAGGACCAAACACCTTTTTTATTCTTGCAGCAATAGTATTCTTTTTTCTGCTCTTAAACTATAACCATTGTAACCCCGATATTTTCACAATAATTTGCAACTCTCAATTTTTAATTCGTAGGAAAAATGACCCGAGTGAATACTCTTGATTTTTTTTTGTTGCATCTTTGTGACACTTTTCTAAATCTCCACTCGCGTGCTTTCATGTTGGTTAGAATTATACTCACGACAGAAACTTAATTTTTTTTAAGATCATTTCTAATCGACTAAAGCGCGTGCGTCATATAACTTCCTTGATAATTTTTAGTAATCGCTTCCTGGAATCTTGCTTGCGAATCAAATTTGAATTTGATTCTTGGATGAAGTCGATTTCTTCTTTCTTCGATTATTTTATCATAACTTAAGCCAAATTTTATAAAATCTCTACAAGTAACCCCATATATCTTGTCGAGATTTACTTGCAAATAGCAACTCTTTAATTTTAATCAAGTATTTCAATTTTGCACTCTTCTAAAATCAAAGTTTCAATAATCGAATCGAAATCTCAAAACACTAATTTAACTTCAAGTAACAAATTTAACTTCGACTAACAGATTCACTTTTGAATTTTAAAAGTTTATGAAATTCCTTCATCATTCACGAATTCGACAAATAGGACAAAAATAATATAGAATTCGTCTTTGACGAATTGATAATAAATCATTTTAAAAAATTAAATGAAACAAATCTTTCGTCATTCATGAATTTGACAAATAAGACAAAAATAATATAAAATTTGTCTTTGACGAATTGATAATAAATCATTTTAAAAAATTAATTAAAAAAATTTGTCATTGACAAAGTTTTATGTGCATATTATTATCTCATATTCACACAAATCACCAATCTAGCCCAATATATTTACAAATCACACGTCTTACTACAATATTTTTAAAAAATTGCCACAAAATTTATTATACAATAGTACATGAAAAAAAAAGAACACGAAGATAATAATTGTATACATGAATATGTTGTGTTTTTCGGAGTAGGACTGTACAAGGAGAGATGTTTGTCGGGCCATTAGAGGCATTTTCTTAGAGGAAATTTTCGATCCAAAGTTTGTGAGTACTTGATAGGAGTAGAGTGAATTGTGGCATTCTTTTGTGCAAGTGTTTGAATTGTTTGTTTTGTTTAAAATTTCCTTTTAATGTCACAATAAGTTTTACTTCTAAATGTTTGTATTTTCTCTTCGTTCGAAAAAACTAATACATGAAAACTAAACCATCTAGTTTTAAAAAGTATTACATTCATAAAATATCTAAGTAGGGGGTGTTCTTGAGGTGGGTTGGTCCAGATTTAAGGAAAAATAGAAATCAAATCAATTAAATTTTAATTGGTTTGAGTTAGTTTGGATTTGAGAATTTCAGCAAGTGAATACGAACCAAATCGAACAGATTAAATTCGAAGTGGATTGGTTTGAGTAATTCAATACCCAATTCAAAATAAAATATTGGAAAAAAATAGAAAAATATGGGAAAGTTGTTTATATCAATAATAAATAATAATAAAAAATTAATAAATATTAATATATTATTAAATTTATACTTTAATAAATATAATTAAAATTTTTTGGTGACTATAAATATAATAATTTAAGTTAAAAAGAATAATATTATATATATTATTATATTTTATTATTTTTTAAAATAATATAAATCTAATTGAATAATTGAGTTGGTTTAGATACCGCAATATCAAAATCAATATTTAAACCAGTTAAGATCGAGTTGATTCAAATTCGACATTGATTATAGCCGATTATCCAATACCCAATTGATTCGATTTTAATCAAATAATTGAATCAAAATCCGATTAGTTTAAAAAGCCCGAAATCATTAAAAAAAAATGATAACTTTAGGTCTATAACAACATTTTATCTCAAGAGTCATAATAATAAAAAAACATCAATTAAATGATATGATAACATTACTCCATAAGAATCAAATTACGCTCTACCTTACAATACATATATGGGGAGTTCTCTGTAGCATATTATTCCATGGCATAGCCAGTGAACTTCCCAATAGTAAGAGGACATGGGACAAAGTAGCTTTACTTTATTGTGTCTAATTGAGAGTGGGTTATTCAGATGTACGATAATTCCCTGTTATTACTATAAGGCTATAGTGGATAATTTGAGTCCTGTGGTGTGGGCCCTACTCGGTGATGAACCAAAAGTCCAAAAATTTCATAAAAACAACTGCTACTTATTAGTTATTACGTTGAACAAGACTGCAAGAGGAGAAAAAAGGAATAAAGAAAAAAAGGGTTAACTGCAAACATGTTATTATTATTATTATTATTATTATTATTATTTAAAAAATTTAGTATAAACGAAATTTTATATTATTTTTAATAATTCTATTAAGATAAATTTACTTTTTAATAATTGTAATATTTTTTATATTATAAATTAAAATACGACACCAAAACATCAAAATAAGTTGCAATATTAAATATCTTTAAAGTAAATATTAATAATTCTAAAAGAATAGTACAAAAATTTTCTTGAATTAAAAAACTTACTATCTATTTCTTTATTTTATACTCCTATAAATTATAGGGGGAAAGAATGTGGTAGTATTTTAATTATTTTCTTATCACTTATATAACTAATTTACTTTTATCAGTCGATTTATCTATTTTGTATCCATGTTAAAATTATAAATTAAAATTTTTTTATTAGAAATATAAAAAATTTAAGTTTTTAATATATTTATTTTATATTTATTTAATGCAAAATTTTAAAATCTTCATTAATAATAAATTTATCATGTGTCCTTAAGGCACATGTTAGATAAATCCTTTAGAAATTGATATATAAAAAAAATAAATTATTCTGCTAGTCCTTATAGTTTTATTAAATTTTTAATTAGATTTCTATATTTTTTTCCTTTCAATTGAGTCCCTATATGATTTTCAAATTTGTAATTAGGTCCCTATTAAGTATTAACAATAAATGTGAAAAGAAAATATGTATAAAATGTGAATTTTCTATTATTCTCGTACCTTTCATTTTATGTAAGGTTTATACTCACCTAAATATATTTTTTATTTACAATTTTCATCAATATTCTTTGAAAATATTCTCAACTTGTATGAATCAAAGTCACATATTTTTAGGAAGTTTAAAGTATGTTAAAGAAGAGGAAAAAATGATTATTTTATTATTATAAAATAGAGGAAAATGTTATATTTAGTGAGTTAGCCAATAGTTTTGTGATATCTTCAATTTAGAGATGGAATCTTTCGTTAATTCTAACGTTTTCGTCACGATAGAGACCTAATTACAAAATTTAAAATAATATAGGAACCTAATTAAAAGGAAAAAAGTATAAGGACCTAATTAAAAATTTTATAAAATTAAATTATAGGACCTATGGCTTAGTTTTTTTTAAGAAAAAAACTTAAATACACCAACAAACTACATACAATGATCAATATAAATCAAAATTACTAGTTCATTGATAAGCTTGTCTCTTAATAATATATTGGAAATTCAAAATAAAAATTTCATATCCGGTGAAAATTATTTTTGAATTTCTTAAGTTTTAATAAAAATTAAAAAATTGTATAATATTATGTATTTTATTAGGATCTAACTATCTTATACCTTGATAATATTTTAAAATATAATACAAGAACCTTTTTAAAAGTTTAATATATTCAATGCATTGATATTTGAAAATGTATGTAAAATATATTAGTTCTTTAAACAATTTTAATAGAATTTTTTTTATTACAAATATTACATGATTACTCCCATTATTTTGCATGAACAAATTAAAGGTTTATATATGCAAACACTCGGATTTAATACTCTAATTTAACATAATATTTAAGGTAGAATTAAGAGTATTTGTAATAATTATGAGATGAAATTTATTCTTTTACGAAAATGAAAATAAGACATAAAAGTTTGATTGGTTGAGCATTTTAAAATTTTTTTTAATGAAAACATTTTCTAAAAATTATAACAAAGTTAAAAATGATAATTCCTTGTTTTCAATATTTTTATTTATCCCATTTGAAAACATTTTTTTCAATATTGGGTTTCATGTTCAATTCACTTGATCAATTTTTATGTACCACTACCTCTCCTCCCTTCTCTACCATTGCATTGCAGTTTTCAACAACACTACTCAAATAAATCATTTTTTCAAGTTTACTTTTGATTTGTTTTAAAATTTGTTGTTATAATTATATACAATGTGATTCAATAGTTTGGTTTTGATTGAATTGCATAGTCTTTTTTTTTTCAAACTCACCTTCTTTTGTTATAAGAGATTGTGTTGCTTATCACCTTGCACTGGAATAATATCTAAATAAATGGAAATTATATGTATTCATAATAATGTATTTTTTTTTTTTTACATATGGCACTATGTATATTTTCTTTAGTTAGTATAATAAAAGTATGGGATAAGTATATTTTTTATCACAAAGATTTGGGGGTAAAATTATTTTGGTCACAATTATTTTTTATTGTAAAATTGGTCACAAACGTTACAATTCGTATTAAAATGATTCAGGTTGACATTTTTGCCCATATCTCCTCTTATGTACCTAATGTTTTGAAAATCGGACCGAATTGATCGGTCGGACTGAACTGATAACCGACCGATTTTATGATTTCATACTTAAACGGCATCGTTTTTATGCTTTTAAATTAAAAAAAAAAAAAACACAAAGGGAATAATTCCCTTTGCCCATATCCCCTCTTATGTACATAGGTCCATTTTTAAAAAATTGCAATATTTGTGACCAATTTGACACAAAAAAAAGGATTGTGACCAATTTGATTTTACCATCAAACCTTTGTGACTAAAAACATGTTTATCCCTAAAAGTATAAAGGACTATTGCAGTTTCTTTATGTTTCATTTGAATTTGAAATTATATATTAATTTAAATTTAATCTGAAGTATATTAATGTTGATATAAATTGATGGTATGAAAGACTTTATGATTTAATTTTTTTCCGATAAGTTTTTCAAATACTAGACCATTTTCGGGATAAAAGTAAAAAATTCAAAAATAGAGTTTAACACAAAAGGAAAAATTATAAACAAAACTAAAAACAAAATTACTCAAAAATGCATTATTCTTTTAATACTTATTTTCTTCATGTATTTCCATAAAATTTGCTTTTTCTTTAATTTTTATTTTTTAACTTTAATATTTATTCATTCATTATTTATTAATAAATTATTTGTTAAAAAAATATGAATGCAATTATTTACTTCAAGTTAGAAATTTATTTTATATTTGATATTATATAAATTAATTATTAAGAAAATTAAATAACTAAAACAGTATAGATAAGAAAAAAGTAATTTTATATTAAAAAATCAATATTGAAAATACATTTTAGAAATGAACAAATCAAAAAATATTTAATTATTTTCATCATTTGGAAATTAATTATATTTTCACACACCAATCACATTTCTTATAATGTGAAACTTCGAAAATGATAATTATTTTTAGAAAATGAAAATTAAAAAAAAATAAAAAATATTTTTGCAAAACAATCCATCCCTAAGTATGTGATAACAAGTACACTATATTTGTTTTCTTGTAAAAAAAATTAATTGATATAACTAAAATTTATTGATGGTAATAAAGGAAGAAAAAATAACTGTCTGAAAAATGGAATTAACTATGATGGGAAACATGAACATGGTCTTTGATGGACCAATCTGTGAGATTCCCGATGGGCGGTGCTGATTGATGACGTACGTAATGATTTCAAAGAACTGCGTATTATGAATGAGTCCCCGCGAGATGGAATAATTGCAAAAGGGGCTAATTGAAAACATCATTAAATAGGGTTCGGGGGATTAATGGTGATGGGAAAGTCATTAACATAAGGTGGCTCGGGTTGAGGCTTGTGGGTGGGGACCCATTTCCCTGCACGTGGAAGCCCAATTTCGTGTGGAAGGCCCAATGATGCTAAATGGGCAAGTACGTTGCAACTATGGGCATGTTGCCCGGGCTTCGTGTGCGTTGTGTAACTTTATTGAAGTCACATGTTTGGTGAGGCGAAAGGAAAAAGAAAAATTCATTAAACGATGAACTGAATTAGGGAGAGCGAAGAACTAACTAGAGGTGTATTAGATATTGATTTAGGGAAAATTGAAAGTTGACGAAGTGCGCATGAGACAGAATGTATTAGATATTGCAGTTTAGTGTGGTGCGTAGCTTGTTGCAATATGCTTATGTAATTGTTGGATAAGGTTTGCATTGAATCAGCAATGTTATGAAGTTTGGAGTATGAATAAAAAATTTATTCAAGCGGTGCTTAAGTAATTATCGGATACGGTTTGCAGTGACTCAGCAATTGCATTATACCTATCTTCATGCACACGGACGATTAGTAAACATGGAGTAGAAGTACCTCATGAGGAGATCATTGAGTGATCTAGATCAGTTAAGAAAGGAGGAGTCAGTCGTGTCGCTTTAATTACCCGGATTATGGATTAGATGCTACAGATGGGTTAGGGAACGATACCTCGGGGAATAATATCCTCCACGGGTAAAATTTGGATCATTAATAGAGATAAACTAGTAGGTATTCTCTAGCAAGGAAATACTTATAGATCGAGGTATGAATTAGTTTGTGTTAATCATAGTGAAGATGAATCATGGAAGTATAGTATATGGTTGAGCATTAATTGAGCTAAACTAGTTGGGATTCTCCAGTGAGAAATTAGTTGTAGATTAAGTCATGACATTGATTGGGTTAATCCTAGTGAAGATGATTATTGAAACATTATAGTATATGCTTGATCATTAATTGAGCTAAAGTAGTTGGGATTCTCGAGTGAGAAATTACTTGTGGATGAAGTCATGACCTTGTTTATGTTAATCATGACGAAGATTGTGATTGAAAATTATAGTATGAAGAAGATGATTGTCCTGAAATTTATAGTATATGCTTGATCATTAATTGAGCTAAAGTACTTGGGATTCTCAGTATGGAATTAGTTGTGTAGAATTATAGTAAATGATTGATCATTAATTTAGCCAAATTACATTATTGTGCATGCTTTACTCAACACAACATGCATGCAGAACGTAATTGTTAAAGAAATCGATTTTTTTTAATGTAAATCCATTACTTTGAGTGAGATGAAGGAACATCAATTTTTGTTTATCTATTTTATAATTAATTTCGCAATCTTAATTTTTAATTTCGTTTTTTTAGGTAAGTATGGATTTTAAAATCATGTTTCAAAAAATCCTTCTTGGCTTTTTAAAATTCTTGAGATGAGGGTATAGGGTTTGGGGTGACGTTGATCGTGGATGGGGATGGCGAAGGGTTAGGGTTTAGGGTTGGAAGAGAAGCATTCTAGAAGCTTAGTTTGCAAAAGCTTGTGTAGTGGTGGCCAACCGTGTTAGATGTGATCGTAGGCTATAGTACGCAATATGACGCGACGAGAGGTGTCAACGGTTTGAAATTTATTGGAAAAGGGGAAATGTTACGTTTCCCAAAGCGACCTCGGAGCCTGGTTGCTTCCTGAGGAAGACTACGGATTATGTGAAGTGAGTATATAACTTTATCCAAAATAATATTATTTTTGGGGGAGATGATAAACCCATATTTCATGATAAAATATGTGTTATATTTGATGGGTTTGTCAATCTAAAACCACATAATTGCTTGTGAATAACAATGTTTGTGAACATTTGCTATATTTGTTCTAACTGTAATAAACATGCTAAATTAGCCTTAGAATTGAGTGAAATTGGTAGAACCTCATCCCTCTTGGTACCTTGATATGTTTTCTAGTGTATTTCGGGTTTTTAGGGATTGAGAAATACATGGGAAATGCTAATGAAGGCATTGGAAGCAAATGATCCATGAAGAGAAGCCAAAGGGAAAATGTTACATTTCCCAAAGCGACCTTAGAGCCAGGTTGCTTCCTGAGGAAGACTACAGATTATGTAGAGTGAATACATAATTTTATCCAAAATAATATTATTTTTGGGAGAGATGATAAACCCATATTTCATGATAAAATATGTGTTATATTGGATGGGTTTGTCAATCTAAAACCACCTAATTGCTTGTGAATAACCATGCTTGTGAACCTTTGCTATATTTGTTCTAACTGTGATAAACATGCTCAATTAGCTTTAGAATTGAGTGAAATTGGTAGAACATCATCCCTCTTGGTACCTTGATATGTTTCCTAGTGTATTTCAGGTTTTTAGGGATTGAGAAATACATGGGAAAGGCTAATGAAGGCATTGGAAGCAGATGATCCATGAAGAGAAGCCAAAAAGAGAAGAAGTTGCTAGTGAAGTTTCTAGGAAAGCTGCACAAGAAACTCACAAAGTTGCCCGCGTAGCTTTGTTGCTAGCCAAAGTTGCCCACGCAGCTTTGTTGCTAGACAAAGCTGCACACGCAGCTTTGCAATGCTGCACAAGCAACATTGCTGCTGGCACAAGTTGCCCACGCAGCTTTTAATGTTGCTTGCGCAGCTTAAGCCCCAGAAACATTCAAATTGAAAACCAGTATTGGAATTTCAAGTTTTGGGGCCAAGGCCAAGCCTCCATGAAGCCCAAATTCAATCTATATAAAGGGAGAGCAGCTGAAGCACAAGGGAGACTAGACTCTCTAATCACTATACACTACCATTAGGATTAATTCATAGTTTAGATAGTTTTGGAGGAATTTGTGAGAGTTTTTCATCTCTCTCATTTTGTCTCTTATAGTTCATAGTGTTCTTCATTTTCTCTTCCAATTTTCAGCCCTCACTAGCCAAACTCTTTACTTTAATTCATATTTGAATGCTTGTTAATTGCTACTCTTGTTTAATTAAGCAATCTACACTTGTTTCTTTCATCTATTTCTTTATTTCTCAATTCTAGCTTTTATGTTCTTATGTTCTTACTTTGATCTAGCTGAAATTTATTTTTTGTTATGATCTATTTCTATTTTCTTGGTTCATTAGTGAGAATTGTTGATTCTCTTGATTATTTACTTCATTGATCATCTTGATTTGTTGATTTCCATTGTTATTTACCATGTCTTCTTATTATGCCCACCAAGTGTTTGATGTTTTGTTTCTTATAACTATGGAGTAGTGTTCTTGTGCCTTGGTTATGGGTTGAAGTGTGCATGATCTTAGCCACTAATCCCTAAGGATAAGAATGGGTTAAGGCCCGGGTTAAAACTATTCTGTTGATGCTACGCCCCTGCCAATAATGGGAGAACCTTAACGACGCGAACTTGATGGGCTATTCGCGTTCGCCGAATATCAAGGATCTACGTTATTGTGTAAGCCTAGGACTTTCGGAACAGGGTTAATTCCACCCATTCGACCATTTGACAAAGTGTGTTTTATTCCTTATGTGACAACCATTCATAATTGGGATTAGTAGTGATCATAGAAACACATTATACTTCAACTCAAGACCAGACACCCTTTATTATCATCAGTTCTATCTATTTCTTATTTTGCTCTTGTTACCAACACTCAACCATTGCAACCCCGATATTTTCACAACCATTCGTGAGCCACAATATTTCAATTCCTAGGGAGAACGACCCGATTTCAATACTCCGTATTTTTAACTGGTTGCAAGCTTTGTGACACTCTTTGTAAATCTTGACTCGACTCCCATAGTTGGTTCGGAACTATCTACAACGAATTCCTGTTTTGAAAAATTAAGGGATTTTGAACCGGCCTTGGAGGACGCATCAGGAAAATATACACTAAGTACAGTAAATTATATTATAAATTAAGGAGGGATGGAAAAAATATCATGAGGTTGTGATTTAACACGACGCAATAATGAAGGATAAAGTTTTTTTAAATACCTTACCAACAAAAAAGTTTTTTATTTTTATATGGGAGAGTAAGTCCAAATTTTGGTTGGTCACGTGACAGGAAAATGGAGTCCATAAATAGTTGGGTGGAGTCTTGTTTTTAAACTGTTTGACATTCTCTAAGACTGTGAGTGAGAGTGAGAGAGTTTTATGAGAAGATGGTGGAATGCTATGTTGTGTTTGCCGTTCAGAACCCGAGGATCTACATGACGTGGCCGGAAGCCGTGCCGCAAGTAATTGGCGTCAGCGGAGCCGTCCATCAACGGTACTCGACAATTGAAGTCGGTGTCGCCGCATGGAACTCATGTTTTGGGGGGGAATTTGAGAGCTGGTGCGAATACCCACAACGTCGATTGCTCCAGCAGAGGTTGCTCCAGCAGATGTTCCCAATGTGGTCTAGGAGGAATTGGTTGGCCATGGTCTGGTAGTGACGCGCACAGAGTCGTCAACACAGTCTCGAGCAATCACTGAGACAGAGGTGGATGGCCCCTCCAATGATGGTAAGCGATGGCTCTGTACAGTCTTCAATGGTTTAAAGTCCGACGTAGTTGCACTTAGTTATACATTTTTTCATTGAGTTAAGGTAGTGAGATGGTGTTAAATTATTTGATGGATCTGGTGGTATCATGTGACAGGGATCGAGATACCACGGTTGATAGGTGCCATCGAGGCATTGGAGGGGCGGGTGTCACAGATCGAAGTGGACAAGTGGGAGCTTCTGATCCAATTGGCCCAGATCGTGGAGTAGCTGACGAGTTTGATGAAAACCAAGGAACGCAACGAATGAGGGTTGTAGCGAAGCAGGGTCATGGGGGTCGCGGCGAGTTTGTCCTAGGACTATGTTTGGGGTGTCTTTTCCTTTTTTATAATTTTCCATTATGTTAGGGGTTTGTTTTATGTATCGTTCTTGTTTCTCCGCTGTCGTGTAGTGGTTAATGGACATGTAATTAGTTTACTAAACTAAGGTGTTCATTTATGTTATGTTAATGAAAATTTTACCCTTGCCGCCCCCATTGCGATGTTACATCGAATGTGATTAAGGTTTACATATTAAGTAATTTATTATTTTTAAACAAATGATTGTTATGAAACAACAAAATTATGTAAATGAAGTGTCATTTTGGATGCTAGAGCAGGTCCTAGTTGGACTAATTTTTAACATAATGTCATTTTAACTATTTTGGGCCGCATGGGTCAATTGGGCTGCAAGTTTAGTTCAAAAATGGGTTGGGAAGGGGTTATGGGCTGGGTTACAGGGTTTAGGTTTACTTGTTCGGGTTTAGGGGGTTCTTGACAACAAATCGAGCTACAATGTGGAGTGGGTACATTGGTTGGGGAAAAGGGCCCAAGAAAGCAAAAAATAAAAATTGTGCATTACCTCCAATGATAAGATAGAAAGTAGAGAGAGGGAGGATCGAACTTCATTCCGTAAAATCTCCCCACCAATTTCCCACGTGGAGTGGTTTGGAAGGCGTTCCTCCTCGGCGAATTGAGTTATGTCATATCAAGGGCCTTCGTTGACGTCAATCAGTCAATCTATATGATGATCGTATCGTATCGTATACGAGTAGCTTGCGAAGGAAGCCATAACATGAAAACACTTCGAAATCCCCGCATCTAGAATGGACATTTACTTTTTTTAACCCTATCTTCTTGTGTCATAGTGTGTTGAGGACTAGGGTCTTGGGTGATCGTGAGGATGTGAAAAATTTAGACTACATGCTATCATGCGCGGTATGCAAAGGGAGAAGAATGGAAATGGAATGGAAATGAACGAAGATCACCGAAATCCTTCTTTGGCATAAGCCCCAATGTGACAGCTAGGCAGATTTTCAGGGTGAGGTGGTCTAAACTGTGAGGGTTGTTGATGGAGTGTTGGGTGGGTTTAGGACTCCATAAAAAAAGGTGGTGAGTTGCATATTGGACATGAAACATTAAACTCTGTATTTGAACATTTTATTCCTAATATTCTGTACGCTATTTAATATTTCCTAGTTGCTCCGATCCGAGGTTCAAGGCAAGACGTGTGATGGAGGAAGGAGGGAATGCTGATGCTTCCGGCGCGGAAGTAAGAGTCTGTTTATTCGAATTGTATGGCTTTTGCATCGACTAATAACACTGTAATTGAACTTTATTCAGTTCGTCCCAAGGCATTAACTTTTTCTGTTAATTATTGTTCTCAGGAGTCTTGTGTGGTTGCGGCGCTATTCCAACTAAGTGAAACGATCGCTGCCCAGGGCCGGACCCTAATAAAGATCGCCGACGTGAGTGGGCTTGCTTTTGGTATACTTGTTTTCATTTTGTCTCATTGCATAAAATGAGTTTATTAACGTCACTCCTCCTTTTTCGTGGTTTATGGTTCAGACCGTGCAAGGGGATGTTGGTCTCGTGGGGTCCATGGTTGCCGAGATGAGGAACAACAAAAAACTTCTCGAGGCGTGCCTAAATGTCTTTGTTTGTCCAAGGATGCAAACACAAATGGTCAAGGACAAAGACATTGGGACTCAGTTTGATGGATCTGGCAATGGGAGCTCGGGCGGGAATGGCAAACAAACGCCATCACAAACCACTCAGGGTGGTCAAAGTTCTGGCGGACCTTTTTTGGAGAACACAAGCATGGTTTCAGAGCAAGGGGTCACGACGTTACTTCCATCCCTAATGGGCCAGTGGTGCAACGACACTGTCATGATGGGGTCCATGATTCAAATCGATCAGGTTAACACGATGCCAACCCCCATAAGCATACCCGATGTTGTTGACGTGAGTGGTGGACGGGGAAAGACACCCCAGCCACTCCATATCCCTGCTCATGTTCGAGGAAAGATTCAGGCCCACCTAGGTGATGATTCCGTTTTCCAAAAAACACCCTTGGATGGGAGTTCAAATCCAAGCAAGATTCAAAAGGTGATTGATATCACTCCAGAGGAGAAGAAACGGTCCAACAAGATGAGGAGGGCCCAAAGGGAACCAACTTTGGAGATTTACGGAACCCCGAAGACTTGCGTGACTTTCCCAAGTGTTAGTTCTTTGATTCACTTTTGTTTAACTGCAAAGGCCGCAAGTGACTTTGTATGTTGATCTTATGTTTTCTCTTTAGTTCATTAAGTGCAGGTTCAAGCTGACTCCCCAACACAATTATGGACTTGGGGAAGCGCACCAGCTGGCTTTCATATTTGGAGAATCAATGGATCCTCATGAGGTGCTGCTAATTAGAGGCCACCGGAAGATGGATAGGGAGGACTTTGGAATCTTGCTTCCTGGTAACGAGCCATCTGACTACATTATGGAATTGATGGCTTATAGAACTGCATGGACTCAATCTCAATTGCCGCAGAAGACACTTTGGTCCCTGCCAGTGCACTTCTCGGTAACAAAATCGGCGACCTAGCTAAATGTCTTTTTTTAATTAAAGGTTAGACAAGCATGTTTTTTCTAATATAAAGTATTGACTACATTTACTTGATTGTCACAGGAGATTGTCCTCAATGCTGATGTTACAATAGATCGGCTAATTTCTTTGTTCAAGCCATAATGGCTTTCGAGGCCAACCCACTTGAGATACGTAAGGAAAATCTTGTGACTTAGTTATTTTGGGTTTGTGGATGGTTTTCCATGCGGATCGTTATTTCTTGAGGCTATCTTTTGTCCATGCAGATATATGTGCAAATGAAGGAAATCCTGCAATATTCCAAAGAAACTCATTTATACCTTATGTTGAGTCATTAAGAGTAGTATTCTATTGTGATGACAAAATGTATGTATTGGGCTGATTGGGTTTGTCCACAAGTTGTCTTGTTAGTTTGATAGAAAGCCCATTTATATTGCTTATGGTTTGAGAAGCTTATTAAGCCTTATTTTGATGTTGCTGGATGTCTAACATAGGCCCATATTGTTGCTGCTAAGATCATTTTGTGTGTGCAGAATTTCCCAGCTTCATTGGAGGCAATTATTTGGGAATTGGAGGGAAAGAAATCAACATTGATTTCACCAAATCATTGAAGATCATACACTCAATCAAAGTGAAGGGTGGATATTGAATTTTTGGAGCCAAAGTTTGAGATGAATGGCCAAGATTAAACAAGTACAAGTAAAAGCAATCAAGGACACTAAAGCAAGGCAATTCCACTACCCTGCTGCTGTGCAATATTGCAATGTTGCAGCTCCAACCTTGGCACTGCTCTGCCCCGTTCGGAATCACCTCCACCAGCATGCTA
>JASCZI010182011.1:0-27966 GCA_036250425.1 Stylosanthes scabra
ATATATATATATATATATATATATATATATATATATAAAACAAATTCACAAAAAATTAGTAATAAAATATATATAAACCCAGAACATGACATATAACATAACAAAAATTAACTAATCCCTAATAGGAAATAAAATGAGGAGGAACTAAAGAATGAGGATGAACTGACGATCAAGAAAAGAACAGAACAAAGGTGGCTAACGACGTCCGGCGGCAACGAAGGGAACCAGGGAAGGCAAGCAGAGGCGACATTGTGTGAAGCGAGCAAAGAACACACGGATTCGGCGGCCGGCGTGCTGAATAAGCATCCAGAAGGGACGAGGACTTCGAGCTGGGAACATGTGAGTGGGTTTTGGGCTACGACGAAGATGCGACACTGAGCAGCAGCGATGTTGGGTGGTGGCCACGATGATGGCGACGAGCAATGACTACTGGTGGCTGAAGGGACGATCTGTGAGTGTGAGCTTGAGAGCTTCTTCAGGCTGCAGCTCTGCCTTTTCGATTTGGGAGGCTAGGGTTACAATATTTCACTCATCAGTTATCAACCTAACATACATATATTTTCTCTTATTTATTTATTAATTTTATAAACAGTGCGGATCGGATACGATCCGATCC
The DNA here is from genome assembly GCA_036250425.1 of Stylosanthes scabra. NCBI lineage: Eukaryota > Viridiplantae > Streptophyta > Magnoliopsida > Fabales > Fabaceae > Stylosanthes > Stylosanthes scabra. The sequence continues at coordinate 617 of JASCZI010182011.1, forward strand.
AAACAACTTGCGGATCGGATAATATCCGCAAAAAATAGGATCAGATACCAGATATTACCGCGGATACGCGGATCGTTTCCGATCCTTGCACAGCCCTAGCTGTTGGCCAAAAGCTAATTTGTAAGGGAGAGAATTGATGATAACTTGTTGGCCTCAAACGAATAAGTGCCGCTGCAGCATGTAAGATGGCATGCTCCCAAGCAGATATTGGGAGTTTTGTTCTCATAAGTAAGGGTCTAGCAATTAATTGGAGGCATTTAATAAGTGATTCTGCTAGCCCATTTTGTGTGCGAACATGAGCTACTGGATGTTCAACACTTATACCGTGGCCATACAATAGGCATCAAAGGTTTGAGAAGTGAATTCACCAGCATCATCGAGACGAATTGCCTTAATTGGATTTTCAAGAAACTGTGCTTTTAATCTTATAATTTGCACAAGTAATCTCGTAAACGCCAGTTTGCGAGATGATAATAAGCACACGTGAGACCATCTAGAAGATGCGTCTATTATGACCATAAAATATCTAAAAGATCCACATGGTGGATGAATTGGTCCACATATATCACCTTGAATTCGTTCCAAGAATTCAGGAGATTCAAATCCAATCTTTACTGGTGATGGCTTATAATCAATTTTCCTTAAGAACATGCAGCACAACATAACTCACTAGATTGAAGAATCTTCTGGTTCTTAAGTGAATGTCCTTGTAAGTTTTTTATGATCCTTCGCATCATTGTTGCTCCAGAATGACCTAATCGATCATGCCAAATGGTAAAATCATTTGGATTAGTAAACTTCTGGTTTACTATAACATGTGATTCAATTGTACTAATATGAGTATAATATATACCAGAAGAAAGCATAGGTAATTTTTCCAATATGACTTTCTTATTTGAATCACAACTGGTAATACAGAGGTACTCATTGCTACCCTCTTTTACGGTCTCAATATGATATCCATTATTTCGGATATCCTTAAAGCTTAACAAGTTTCTTTGAGACTTTGTAGATAATAATGCATTATCTATGATAAGTTTTGTTCCTCCCGGAAACAAAAAACAACCCTTCCGGAGCCTTCAATCCCCTTGCTTGCACCAACAATGGTAGTCACACTTGCCTCTTCTAATGCAAGGTTTATTGTGCGTGCTTGCACTATCTGCAAGACAAATGTCCTCACCTTGTACATTCATCATTTTCTCGTATCTCCAAAGTAGCTTGGTCAAAACCTCGTGCTGATAACGTGTTGTAAAATGATGATGTGATAGTAGATAAATAGATGTAGAAACTTATATGAGAATAAGGAAGTGTTGAGATTAATTTATGAGTATTAGCTACTTAAGCACAATATTACATGTACTAACTGTTCTATGAAAACTCAATATTACATGCATATAACCAAGTTCTCTCTCATTAACTTGGGTGCATTCCGTAGCCTTCAATTTATAAGGGTGGTTTTTGTAACAACAATAATAAAATATTGTAAATTAACATATTATTTGGAGATAAAATTATCAAGTCCCATACTCCATTAACAAGATGTAGGAACCTTTTTGAAGCGGTGTAGTAGTGGAGTGGGAAATTTTAGTGGGACATCACATAATTATATTATAACAATTGTCAATTTGAGAATATATAGTTATACTCTAATTTTTTTTTTTTAGGTGGATTATTGAACGGTTTTCAATCTTAGGTATATATATTACGACATTATAAAGATAAAATTTTATTAGTCACCAAAAAAAAAATAAAATTTTATTTAAATAAGATAAGTGTGAAGTTATTTATATAAAATGAAATTAGTATTATTATTGTTTCTATAAACAGGCTAAGAAGTTGATATGGATTTTTTCACCATGGTGTGGCTATTGTTTCTTTTTCCTTTTGTTGTAGTCGCCGATGTTGGTTGTCTCATAAAATGGTTAACTGCAACAACCTTTAAAAAGTATACACGAAAAAAAAAAAAACCAAAAAAGTATACACTAAAATGTACAAAAAATTAATAATTAATAATAATAATAATAATAATAATAATAATAAAAAAGAAAAAAACACCTCCCTCTTTCGAGAGATGTCTAAAGAACACTTTCATCTCCTTATATTTTCAAAATATATATTTTTCTATTCTTCAAAAATTAAATCTCATACACACTAGTCCATTTAACTAAAATATTTTTTAATAATTATTATAAGTATATAATAAAAATAATAATATCTTAATAAGTTTTATTTATTTTTAAAACAATTCACTTAAAAAAATAAAAACAACATTAAAATTACTTGATTGAACAACATTAAAATATATATAAATCATTGCTGGGTGCAATGATCCACAAAATACAAAGAAATCGCCGCACCCTACCACGATTTTCTATTAAATTGTTTGGAAGAAAATAGTGGTACCCCTGCCGCAATTTTGTAGGGATTTCGTTGCTTTGAAAAATCACTGAGTCCCTACAGCGATTTTGGTAGGGTCACACTGCTTTCCACCGTCATCAACAACGATTCTTTCTTTCTTCTTTTTTCGATGATGCATCAAGGGAAAAAAAAACTTTGCTTTTGAAAGAAAAAAAAAACAAAGGAAAATATCATGGTGGAGCCAATACAAGTGGAAAGAGATATTATGAACCGACTTTATCTACTAGACAGAGTTGCACATGTACGCGGCTGACATCAATGATAAGGTTAGTGCTGTTTTTTTAATGATTAAATAATATAATAATTGGGTTGGTGGAATGTTAGTTTGTGGGTATGAATTTTAGCGGTAAAAAAAATTTAATAGTTATTGGTATATTGGCATGTAGGTTAGTATGTTGTTTTTTGGTATGATTGTTGCAGTGGAATATAGCATTGTGTTGAACAACCATTCGTTCAAAGTCGATGAACCGTTGATCAGTGCATTTCTTGAGCGTTGGCGTCCAAAGACATAGATGTTTCATATGCCATCTGGGAGTGCACGATCACTCTGCAGGATGTTGCTTAACAGTCTGGCCTTCCCGTGGATGGTGAGGCAGTTAGTAGGTGCCTGACAGACTTCTAGATATTCATGAGGGAGCAGGGTGGCCGCCCGGCTTGGGTATGGTTACGGGAGTTGTTTGGTGAACTTCCTCCGCAGGAACACATAGAAAAATTCACTATCAGCTACTTATGGTTTCAGGAGACCTTCAGGGTGCTACCTCATGATGCTGATTAGGAGACGGTTATGATTTATGCTTGGTCCTATATCATGATGTTATTGGGGATTCAGTTATTTGAGGATAAGTCAGGTGCTCGATTGCACAGCCGGTGGCTTCTTTTGTGGCGCGGCTACATGGTTTGGGGAATTACAGCTGGGGATCCGCTACCCTTGCTTGGCTATATAGGAGCTTATGCAATGCAACGAGTAGGAACATTGTGCAGCAGGCCGGACCACTTGCCTACTTTAATCTTAGATATTTTGGCGCTTCCCGTCTCTTCGGCCCCACGGGTTCGATCACATTATATGGTCACTTGCATCCATGTATGTTTACATTTGGTTTTAGCGTATTTTCTATGTTGTATCGTCTAATATGTCACAAAAAATTTGCTAACTTGTTGATAACATTGTAGGTGGGGAGGTTATCTACCATCGTCGGACGAGAAGGCGTCCATCGTCCTTCAAATGAGGCATATGCTTGATATGCTATGAGAGATCGATGTAAGTTTAGTTCACAATTTGTCATGATTGTTATGGATTTCCTTTATGGCTATGTGTTAAAATGTGTGATGGTTTACTGTTTTAGTTTGTGTGGGTTTCATACAATGCACTGGAGGTAGTTGGCATGGTGGACCCAACTATCCTTGATGAAGGGCATATGCATGTGAGGCGATCGGTGACAACGTTGATCTACTTTGGAGTCATTCAGTGGCACCAGGTTGATCAAGTTCTCTCGTAGTTTAGATGTGCAATCCCTACCATTGAAGGCACTAGACCTGGACTTCTTACACTCCAAGGGCGGGAGGGGCGGAGACTGTTGGTTTCCAGTTGAGTATCAGACTTGGCATAGGGAGTGGGAGACTCGGTTGGCTTTGGTTCATGACTTTCTAGTTCACCCACGTCCAAGGCCGGATCGGGAGTTCTTGGATTAGTAGTATGAGCTGCCACACAGGTTCTTATCTCCGGAGGCATTGCTGGGTGACCCACGAGGGGGGATGTCGATGAGATCGTCACCATGAGGGGTTCACAGATACCACCATCCACGTCTTCCTATAACTTGGCCCGTATCTGAAATTGCCTTCGGTTTCATTCTACAAGACCTTGATTGTAACGGCGGCATCCGCACGAACCATGGGCATTATGAAGGCACATATCACGTGGTAGTCAAATTGACGTTGGGTGCTTAAGACCTCGGTTGCAAGGCAGGTATATGCACCATTGTACCTTCTCACTTCCCAGAACTCTTTCCTCGTGCACAAAGCGACGTGAATTAACCATTCACATCTACTCCCAAAAATCTTGCACCTTGCATGGTACATCGTATGATCGGATTCCTTCCCCTTGTACTAAACCCCACGACGAATGCTATAACTCTTCACACTAAGAACATGGTCTTCCTTCGTTTGGAATATTTGACCAATCTCAAACTCGTTCGGCATCAGAATATCCATCGAGCCCCCACCATCGAACCTAACACCTGTATCATTCTCTTCCCATGATGGTGCCATGCTTCCAAGTCCAAGGCGGAGAAATGTGTCGAATATTGATCTGACCTGGAACTTGAGGGACCACCTCGCTCGGCTGGAATACTCGAGTGGTCATCGTCGCTATTGCCACCAATGAATTCGGGTTCCTTATCTTCTTCATCATCACATAATGCCTCTTCAACCCCTTCTGGCTCACTTTTCTCTACTCCCCAAATCACACCCATCATCATCTCTTCGTGATGTAGGTCAGTAGCGAAGGAAGGGGATGCAACACAAGGTGGAACCACCGGCACAAAAGGGGCAACAAGAGCTAAACTCGAAGAGCCCCCTATGTGAATGGATGTGGGGATTGGGTTGGATTCGCCGAAGCTGGCAACACTGTCTTCCAACTTTGCATATAGCTCAGTTGTCCTAACCTCCGAAAAATGTCTCCTGCAATGGAATATTACCTCCAAGTCGGCGTTACTATGAATGACAAACGATCCATACTTCACATGCTCAGAAACAACAACAACAGGGGCCTTGTAAAATAACTTCACCACACGTTTTGAACTAGCAACCCCAAGCTTCTGCAGTATGGTGTTCTGCAGCTCGACAGGTGTCGTTGACGAACGCAAAAACACACTGATCGATTCTTTGCTGCTAAATCTGATTCCAACTCTCGAAATTTTCTTAATATTTCCTGTGTAATGAACAAAAGCCAAAAAACTTCTTTCATCACCCATTTTTTAACCCACCCAACACTAACCTCTCAATTCAACAACACTCAGCCAAACAACACTCACTAAACCTCATACGAATTCACATATTTATAAGGTAAGAACTACTTATAAATCACTGTAGGAGTCCAGCAATTCACAGTGGAACCCTGAACCATATAAAATCGTGGCACCCCTTTCACGATTTTGTGTGGATTTGGTTGCTGTAATAAATCGTTGCAGGGGTGCAGTGATTTTTGTTTTAGTTTTTATTCGTTGTACCCTACAACGACTTACATGAATGTAGATTACACAAATTGATAAAAGTTCAACGTTTTATGCAATCGAGTAATTTGATCTTGCTTTCATTTTTTTAAGTAAATTGTCCTTATTTTTATATTATTATTTTTATTATTATAATAAGTTGAATAGTAATATAAATATATATTTATTGATATTGTGATAATTTTATTTATTTTAGCATTTTAACGCTTGTAACAAAATATTCCATTTTAAATTTTTTATACATTATGATTGATTATAAAATATTAAAACTAAATAAAACTTATTACAATATTATTATTTTTATTATATACTTATAATAATTATTAAATAGTATTCTAGTTAAATGAATTAAAATGTATATTATTTAATTCTTGAAGAAGAGAAATGTATACATTTTAAAATAGAAGGGAAAAAAATATTATTTAGACGTCTCTTAATTTCTCAGGAGAGGGGAGTGTTTTTTTTCTCTAATAATAATAGTAGTAGTAGTGTTAGTATACCGAAATATTATAAAAAATAGTTTGATATATTCTAAAAATGATTTTCATAAGTCCAAATTTCTTTCTCTTTTAATTAAATATGTAGTGATAGACTTACACAAACACAAATTAAAAATAGTTTTCTGAGCTGTTGTATATCGATTCAAGGGATTAAAAAGTACATGACTATAATTGTTTGTTAGATTATTTGAAGATTAATCATATCTTATATCGATAGAAATTACTATTTTAACATTTTAAATTGTTAGTTAGATAACTTAAAGGCTAATTATATTTTATAATAACAAAATAATAACATAGAATTATCAAAAAGTGTAATGCTACGGAATCAACGTTAGGGGACCAATAGAGAGCCAATAAGTGTAATTAGGGAAATAACGAGTGGCAAAAGAAGAGAGAGAAAAGAAGAAAAAATGATATTGGCTACCTATTGTCCCCCTAATATTGACTACCAAGACTTTTTCTATAAAAAATATTATTATGTTAAATATTTTATGTTTACTATAAAAAAATTTTAGATTCATCGTTAACTACAACTATATACCAGAATAGTAGAAAATTGAAAAAAAATATCTAAATAAAATAAATATTTTATTCATAATACATTTTGGTAAATATTGTAAAAATTATTTATTTTATTTAAATAATTTTTTCTAGTAAGTTAGAATAACCAAAGAAAATTTTTGACATATAAAGATAATATTTACTTATTTAGAGTATATCGAACTACTTTTACAGCTAATTTACTGAAGTGCCCCTCATTTGGAAATTAATTCCCTGAATATCCCTATTTTAAAACAAATTACCCAACTGTCCTTATTTTAATACGGTAGCAGCTGATTTTTTTTTTACTGCTGACTAGGAGGCGCTAATGCGCTTGGCGAGTTCCATGTAGAGGCGCGTAAGCGGCAAGCGCCTCCCCTGAAGACGCTGAAGTGGAAGGTGCCTCTTCCTTGAAGGCGGCTTATGGGATGGCGCCACGTGGATGAAGGCACTAACCTGAAGGCGCCTCCTTGCTGAAGGCAAGAACCGCGAAGACGCCTCAGCCAACGTGGCGTAGCATCTTTATGGGGAGACACCTTCCACTTGAGCATCTTCATATCTACTCATACTTTTCGAAAGGACGCTGATGCTCCATTTTTGGAGCGAGACACCAAATAAAATTATACATTTCTTAGTGTATCTCAAACTCAACTGCATCTTATAAAAGAAAACAAATAACAATAATTAAACAAAGTTTTATATGAGAGAGTATTTTTGTTTGATGGGATGTATTTTACAAAAGAAAATGTTAAAAATGTATATAACATAATACAGTCTCTCGTACCAAATTACCAATTTTAATTTATGAAACAAATGATAAACTGAGGTATCCTTGTATATTATATATAGCAACTTAAAATTATGGAAAGTTTAAGCCACAAATTAACTTTTCTTCAAAATACATATGGGTAATTTTGGGAGTAAACTTAATGAGATTTTCTATTCTTATAACATTTAACTAACAAAATTAGAGTTTCAAATTACACATTCATCCATCTATTTTATATATGTCTGAAAGTTGATATTCATATTTTCTTATTACGAGTAGAAAATGACTCCCGTCTATATTACACTATGATCATATGAGTTTTTTTTTTAAAAAAAAAAGAATTGTAATTTTTTTTTAGAGATCTTTTGATTTCATTTTTCTATTATTTATCTTTATCTATAGTCTCCTAAACAAAAAATCTTGGTGAGAATATGTTTTTGACATTCTCACACTCCAACAAATTCAGTAATAGCCACAGTTTAATGTTTAGCGGTGATTTTATCAACCACTGTATATACCTGCACTACAAAATATTTTGCGACTGTTTTTTTATAATCGTTGGTATATATAGCTATTGCGAAACATTTTTTTACGGCAGTTCTAAACGTCACATGTTGAACACATACTAGTTTTTATTGAATTGGTTAGGATTCGTGAATTGCACTCATTATAATGCAACTAATTATATATAAAAAAAAATCACTCTAATATGCAAGTTGTGTATTATTTTAAATGATGTGAATTTTAATTATTGATATTTTTCAATATGAAGTCTATTTAAGTTGTGATTTATATTTATCTATTATTCATAAAAAAATATTTTATTTATTAACTTTAAAAATTGATATTATTACTTTTTAATTAATTAGATTTTTTTTCGACCATTAAACACTCACCAAAAATTCCAAAAGGGGGGTAAGAGGTTCAAACCTGAACAAAAACTCAAGAGTACCAAAGAGTACAAAACACTCATTAGATTTGAGTGGTGTGAAATATTATTTTTAATATTTAAATTTTATTTTTATTATAATTTTATATAATTATTTATGTTTGTTTAATATACTTTAAAAAACATATTTTTGTAACGAATTTTATCTTGCAACGTTGCAAAAAATTCAAAACATATATTTTTTTATCAATTTTATCATAAAAATATCTTAAGAGTGTCAAAAAATATATTGCTATCAAGCATATTAAAAAGAATAAGTTATTAACATATACAAATATATAGGTAATTATATTTTTTAAAAATATTATTTCACGATGGTTTTAACAAAAATCGACGCTAAATTCCCAAAACAGATTAAAAATATATCTATTTTGTAGCGGTTTGATATAAACAATTGAAAAACTTAATAGCACATTGTATGAATGACCGTAAGAATCGTCCTCAATCATAGTTTACGGTTTAGATAAATTGCCGCTAAATAATTGCCACTATCTATTAGAATTGTTGTAGTTTGAATTGGTGCCATATTAAAATAGTGTCAATTATAAAAGCTTACACATGGTGGAATTATAAAAAAAAAATGTATTATGTTAATTTATATGTATATAAAAAAAAATGAGAAGATCTTGGGAGCCAATATTAGGGAGATAATAGAGAGTCAATATTATTTTTTTTTCTTTTTTCTCTCTTTTTTATCACCCATTATTTCTCTAATTATACTTATTGAGCTCCTTATTGGTCCCCTAAAATTGATTCCCTAGCATTACTAAAAGAAATCTACAAAATGATGTTGGATTAAAGCAAAACGTTATATATATGACTTATAACATTATTCAATTCTCCACACGATTTTGTAACAAGATATTTCAAATACATAAGTACGCGTTATTTTTTCATAGTTTTCTAATCCATCTAAAAGAATATGTTTACCTGATTAACCATGCTAGGTAATCAATAAAAATTCAGCTAATATTAACCAACAATTTAAATTGAATATTTTATTTTTTTTATATTTCGAATGTTCTGTTTTTAAATTTCGGAGGTTCTGTTTTTAAAAAAATATATAAAGTTGGTTGAGGTTGATTTAGGTTTTAGATGTTCTATAGCTTCCATTGTGGCTGTTCTATAAACAGTAAATTATTAGTTTACCTATACTTTTACTTACCTAGCCCATATATACATGGGAACCAACAGCCAACAATATGGCAATACCCATGTTTTTTGTTTTGCTTTTCAAGATGCACCTTAGTGCCACCCTATTAGTTATCACGTTCACCATGTCCACCACCTTCTACACCTGCGCTGCGCTGAAAGCATCCCTGTCTTCCTCTAAAAACTCTACATCTTTATGAGAGAAGCTGCCTACAACGCCTACCGCCGCTTCTCCTACGTCCTCACTCACTCCATCATCTCCCTCTCTCCACCGGCACCGCCACCGAGTCGACCCACCATGGCGTCTTCTTCTTCTTTTTATCACGCCACCACTGCCAATCACACCGCTTCCCGTGCCATCCTTGCCGCCGAAACGAGGCGATTCAAGTGTCGCAAATCTGTGTCTTCGGATCATCGTTACGGATTTTTGTCCACCTTTCTCCTTTTTATTTCGTCTCCACCTTCCTCTTCCTCTTCGCGTTGCCGATGCAGTGTCTTCTTCATCCTCCCTCTTCTCTTTCTTCCTGCTTTTTCTTCTTTGGTGTTGCGATTGTGATGGTGATGAGGCGGTGATGGTTGTTGTTGTGGTGGTGTACTGGTGGCGATGTTGCTGTTGGTGATGGTGGTGGTAGTGAAGAGGTTATGGATGATAGGTGGTGTTTTGTTCGGATGATGATTTTGTGTAGTTTCAAATGATAATTTCATACTGTTTCAGATGATAATTGTGTTTAATTTCGGATGGTAAATGCTTTTAGCTTCGAATGATAACTTATAATTAAATTTATTAGTTTCTAATAACTCTCTAATGTTGGTTCCATAACACTACTCGATCTAAAATAATTTCAATTCTATAAAAACAATATAAACCTCACTTAATTTTCTTTTAATTAAACAAATTAATTGATTTATCTAGCTAATTGATAGAAAAAATTATATTATCAATCTTTTAATAATTTGAATCAGTTTAAATAAAATCAATGAATTTGATATTATCTGCTGATTTAGCTTAGCTTTTGCCTTTCGGGCTTGTTTCTTCTGTGTAGTTAAAAAAACCAATAGGTTTGATATTGAGTCTAATAATTTAATTAGAAATCGAATTTAGCGTTAAAGTAGTTAATAGAGGCTAATAATAACTGAAAATTTAATGATATAACTAATTTATCAAATTCTGATTGGTTTATCTTATCTCAAGTACAAACTCTAAATTTGAGGTCAGGTACCAATAACTAATCCATTTTAATTCAATTTGTTGCGATTTGAATTATGTGAATTTGAATTTATATTTTAATCCAATCCTATTCGAAATATTATAATTTAGAATGAATTGATTCTAACCCTGCACAGATAAATTTAAGGATTTTTTTATTTTTCTTATCTTCAAAAAAGATTTGTTTTATATGCCATCTAAATTTTAAAATTATAATTTGAAGTTGTTTAAATACTACTTTTTTAAAACTAAACTATATCTATCTAGATTTTAATTTTTTTTCCAAAACAGAATAATTGATCCAATGTAAATCACAATAATTTGAATAGACATGATGATTAAAAAATAAATTAAAAATAAAAAATAAATTGAATAGACATTTTTAATAACCAAGCTCAATCAAGTTGATTTTCTTCACACGCTTACTATTTCAAACGAAATTTTTCTTATTATCTCAGCATTACTACTTCAAACAAACTTCTTCCTTTTTCCTCTCACCATTATTTTTCTCTTTTATCGTAGATTCCTTCTGCTGCTTCTCCTGAAGAAGAAGAATAAGAAAAAGAAAAAGGGAATAAAGACAAGACTACCAGACAAGAAGGAGGAAGAATAAGACACGATTGCATTGAGTAGCCACTGACAATGAGAAGAAGAGGAAGAAAAAGAAGGAAAACACAATAAAGGAGGAAGAAGAAGAAAATCACAATAAAGAAGGAAGAGGAGAAGGAGAATAAGAAGAAAAAGAAAAGAAATTTGATTTTTTTCAATGAATTCCGCCTCGTTTTTTTTAACAAAATGCAGTTCATTGAAGAAGAGAAAAAATATGGTTCATTTTTTGGACAAAATGTAGTTTTTTTTCAACAAAATTCAGTTTGTTTTTTTCAATGAAATGCAGTTCGTTTTTTCAGAAAAGCAAGAAAAACCGGTTCATTTTTTAAAAGAAATCCATTTTATTTTTCAACAAAATCCAATTTGTTTTTTTCAATGAAATCCAATTCCTTTTTTTTTGAAAAAAAATCGGTTTGTTTTTTGAGATAAACTCATTTCGTTTTCTTTGAAAAAATTCAACCAATGTGGAAGAGGAGGAGGAGGAGGAGAAGGAGGAAGAAGAAGCAGCACTAACAGAGAAAATAGAAGAGGAGAAAGAGAAAAGAAAAGAGAAAGCAGATGCAGAAGAGGAAAAAGAAGAAAACAACGATGATGGCGGCGACGGCAACAGCGACGCAACAACAGAGAAGAAGGGGGAGAAGGAGGAGAAGAACGCACAGAGCGTTGAAGAAGAGGCGAGAGCGTGGAAGAAAAGACGTATGTTTTCATGCTCTTTTGGTGAGAATAGATTGAGAATGCTTGGTTGAAATTTGTTGCATGAAATAGATATACATGTAGCATTATTGATTCGAAAAATACAATGCAAATCACAATTGTTTAAATTAAATTGAATTATATTAAAAAATAAAGAGAAAATCTTGGTAGCCAATATTAGGGAGATAATAGGAAGCCAATATCATTTTTTCTTCTTTTCTCTTTCCTCTTTTACCATCCACTATTTTCCTAATACTCCTTATTAATCCCCTAACGTTGGCTCCGTAGTATTATTCAAAAATAAAATCAAATAGATATAATCAAAATCCTAACAAATTATAAATTGATACAAACATTTACATATATCTCATTTTAAAATAGATAAGAAACGAAAAGTTGTAACCAATATGCATGTACTTATTTCAAACCTAATGTCACAAAAATAAAAACAATTAATCTTGATGTACACCTCTTTTTTATGTACATTTCTATCCAAATCTCAACGAACTGGTTTTTATTACTAGAACGAACATGTTTTTAAAAGCAAACTAACATGTTTTTAACTTGTTCATATCAACTATAAAACATGTTCGTTGTATATATAGATTTTTGTTCGTGCACGAATAGAATATTACTACTAAAATGAACAAGTTTTTAAAAGCAAACGAACATGTTGAATATGTTTCAAAACATGTTCGTGTCAACTATAAAAACATGTTCGTTTGGGACTTAGATAGAGGTGTACACTAAAAAGAGATGTACATGTAGCATTGTTGAAAAAAAAAACTAATGCAGGCAAAATAAGTGATAGAATAAAAATATAAATAATTTTAAAAAATAAACATAAACATAAACATGTAAGTATAAAAGAGAAATTTAATTTATTTATTTATAAAAAAAAGTCCATGAGAAAAACACTATTTAGCCCATGATGGATGCATGAATTTATGATTTTATTTTTATATAGAAAAAGTGTTGAGAGCCAATGTTAGAAAGTCTATAGGAAGCTAATATCAATTTTCCTTCTTTTTTCTTTCTTTTTTTACCATCTATTATTTTCTTAATTACACTCATAGACTCTCTAAGGACTCCTTAACGTTAGCTCCTTAGTATTACTCTTTTATATATGCGTTTCTGGCCGGTACGTTGATTGAGCTCTGATGAAAATTTAAAGCAAACTTTACTCTCCCATGATTTTCACTTACTTGAAAGTTGAAAATGTTATTGTCTCTCTTTAAAAATACAAGTTCTCATAGTCTTTTTGAAAATGAGTGGTTTTAATTAATATACAAAAATAATACGGTGACACTACTTCTAAGATATATAATTTTGAATTAATATATGTGTACGGTACATCTCTATATATTTTGAGTTTTCTTATTTTATTTTGATTTTTGTATTGAAGTAAATTTTTTTTTATACTATATATAATTGTTTATGTACTATTATATGTTGTATTTATGTGTTTTGTGAATTTTTTTTATAATGTTTATATTTTTCGTATTGTAAATAAAATATACAGAGGTGTACTATAATATATATATATATATTTAGGTTAAATTCTCATAAGTTCCTATAGTTTTATGAAATTTTTAATTAGGTCTTTATTTTTTTTTCCTTTCAATTAGATTCTTATATTCTTTTAAATTTTATAATTAGGTCCCTATCGTGACGAAAACATTAGAATTAACGAAAGATTTCGTTTCTAAATTGAAGATATCATAAAAATTAATTACTAACTCGCTAAATATGATATTTTTCTCTGTTTTAGAATGATAAAATAAATATTTTCCCTCTTCTTTAACATATTTTAAGCTTTCTAAAGATATGCAACTTTAATTCATGCAAGTTGAGAATATTTTCAAAGAATATTAATGAAAATGAAAAATATATTTAGATGAGTATAAGTCATATATAAAGTGTAAGGTACGAGAATAATAGAAAATCCGCATTTTATAAATATTTTCTTTTAATATTTATTATTAACAGGACCTAATTATAAATTTAAAAATAGTATATGAACTTAAATAAAAAAAAAATATAGAAACCTAATTAAAAATTTGATGAAACCTATTTTTTATTAATCTAAATATTGAAGTATAATAAATTATGAGAGATTTTCATCAGAATTAAATGCTAATAAATGTCACAAATTATGTAAACTTTTATTTACAATTAAATAGCTTAATAACTTTAGACACTACTTCGTACATTTCATAATTTGTGTTTATATACATTGACTTTTAATAAAAAAATTTACATATACATTAAAAATTAACTATAAAATCAGCTATCATTTATTTGTATAAAAAAATATGTTAATTAACTTATTTATAATACATATTTTATATTTAAATATGTATTTTATATTAACAATTGATTTAATAATTAATTTTTAGTGTAGATATAGAATAATTTTTTAATGCATCTAAAATATAATTTTTATACAAAAATAGTCTATAAAATAAAATATTTTAAGATAAGGGGTATTTTACCGAAAAAAATCAATAATATACCGTCCAAATCATATTGCAAATAAATACTTTGTTTGCAGTAAGAAAAAATCTTAGGAGCCAACGTTAGGGATTCCATAGGAGCTAATATCAATTTCTTTTACCATCCATTATTTCCCTAATTACACTCATAGGTTCCTTAATGTGGACTCCCTAACATTACTCTTAACGTAAATATGTAATTTAATTTTATTTATTTAATGAATAATGCTAGAAAACCCATATTAAAAAGTCCATAGGGAGCCCATAAAAAAAAAGCATATTAGTCTCTTATTTAATAACAAACTCTTAATTCCCTAAACTTTTTTTTAATTAATTAAACTTGCTATAAACATGATAAGCTGATTTGGACTGCCTCCTCCAAAACCCAATTAAGTCTTGCGCCGTGTCTAAACCTCATAACTCATAAGGGCAAAAAACAAAAAAAGAAAAAGAAAAAATACAAAAGGGCTAGGGGTATTCAAGTCATTTCATCATGCCAATGGCGGTCCCGTAATAAATCAAAATCTCAAGCCCAATTAACTATCCCCTCTCCTATAAATAACGAGGCCCCTCATCCGCTGCTCATTCTCTCCTCTACCCTGTCAGTCCCACATTCTCTTTTTCTCTTTCTTTCCCTCTCTATATATCTATCGGTCTCTCCCTTTCTCTAATCTCTATTGTCTTTCTTCACCTCTCTCCCATTTCTGCACTTTATATTTGAAATCTTAGAAAAATATTTTTCCAGATTTCAGCCACAAATTTTTCTCATCTTTTTCTTTTATTTTTTAATGATCTTTCCCCTCTTTTAATCACATCATCTTTACCCTCCGTTGTGTCCCATCTGTTTGTCGTAAGTTTACTGTCTTACCCTTCATTATTTTCTTAATTTACCCTTTTGCCCTTTTAGCTTTTTTCTGTCCCCCTCGCTAGCACAATAGAAAATTACCGCTGGCATCTTTTTTTACTTTTTAATTTATTATTTTCAAGTTTTAAATTTGAAACTTCTTTTTACCTGGTTTGGGTGGTGACGTGGCATGCGGATAAATAACCATGAATACCAAAACGATGCGCCTCCCCCCTCGTCGCGTGTTGACACCTAGTGGTTCTAAACGAAAAGAGAGAGGTGACCCGTTTGAGAGGCCCAAGCCCATAACCACAACAACCA
Source organism: Stylosanthes scabra (assembly GCA_036250425.1). Taxonomy (NCBI): domain Eukaryota; kingdom Viridiplantae; phylum Streptophyta; class Magnoliopsida; order Fabales; family Fabaceae; genus Stylosanthes; species Stylosanthes scabra. The sequence goes on from JASCZI010182011.1 coordinate 16,344, forward strand.
CATCGAAATTACTTAAGCCAGATAGGCCCACACTTAGGCCCGTTTCAGAGCCCATCACCACATCAGCACCAACAACACCAACCCCATCCCCATCAACCACAAGCAGCGGCAAGGGTTTCGAATTGACAACTCCGTCTAATCAATTATTAGCTGGGTGCCTGGCCCACGAGTACCTCACCAAGGGAACCCTCCTGGGCCAACCGTGGACCCAAACCTGGGCCGAAAGCCCAATTGTAGCGGATAAGGAAAAGGAGGACTGCGGCGACAAGGCCTGCGAGGCGGAGGAGAACAAGGAAAGGTACGCCAAAGTAGCAGGCTTGTTTAAGTGCGATGGGGTCCACCTTTCTGGAGTGGTAAACCCCACGCAGCTGGCCCGCTACTTACACTTGTGATCTAGACAGAGTAAAGAAAGTGTGAAAGTCCGTTAGAGACACGACGATCTCATTGGCTAATTTCTTTTCCTTTGTAAAACGTTTTGATCCATTTGAGACAAAACGAGCTAAGGGGAAGAGAAATCGAAATTTTAGAAATTTTTTTAATCTTATGAATCTAGGATTAGGAAATTTGGTAAATCTGCATTTTGTGATGATGCATGCAACTTGTTGTATGTCATGCCTCGTGATGTATCAGATTAAACATGCAAGTTACATGTTTCTCAGTTTCGATAATTTTCTTTAGCATTTTTTTAATTATTTTTTTGGTTTATTTGTTTCGAATTTCCTCTTCGTATTAATTTTCTGAACTGGTCAAGTTGTTCCTTTGTGTTTGTTTATTTACGGGCATGTCTCGTTTGTGTGTTTCGTTTAATATATTTTTTTTCATTGTTAGAATAGAACCAATAGATTATTATCAGGTAAATTTATAAACTTACAAAGTGATATTTTGACGATTGTCTCCGTTTGCATTCTTAATTGTTAATTCATTCAAACACTTATTTTTTTCCTCTGATCAGTGTAATTAAGACTGTTTCATACAAAAAATTATTAGCATCATGGCCAAAAATATTGATGGTTTAATGTGTGCTGTTGGATAACACGTGAGAAACATTTGTGTATATATATATATTAGAACTTATGTGTGCTCTAAAATTAATTATAATCATTTAATTCAAGTATTTTTTATATAATTTTAATTAATATAAATAAATAGTGAGTGTGTGGATCTTGAATCACACAAGTTGGCAACGGGACTGCCATGTTTTTAACGCCAACATTACAAAAGTGGATTTCATTTATGGAGCTAACCGTTAGTTCTATTAATAATTTAATATGTCATTTATTTATTTATTTGTTAAATATTTGTTATAAGGGGAGGTCTATCGGGAAGACACTCTTCTAGTGAAAATATATGATTTGTGCTATTAAAAGTTGAAGTGTAATTAATGTTATTATCATATTTAGAAGTTAATCTAAATATGATAATATCTTTATTAGAAGGCACTTAAATGTTTTTATAGTAGAATTTTTCTTTGTTATAATAAAAAAAATAATATTAGTAACAACAAGCATTATTTCTTAATAAAATAATCATAGGTTTAAATTTTAAGAATAACAAAAAGTTTTAAAAAATATATAATAAATTATGTAAATGACAATCTATTATTGTTTTTCTTTCTTATGGCCCTGCTCATGAGTTATGAACTGGCACTTGTTTCTTCTTAATTTTTCTTTTACATTTTTTGGGGGGTTTCAATTTATCACTCTTTATTCATTCGGTTGCTTGATATTTCATATTTATACGTTAGTTTTGTTTTACCTTTGTTACAATAGCACAAACTTGGTCAAGTGCTTTGTTTTTTTTTTTTAAAAAAAATCAAAGGTAGTTGTATTTCATTTTAATAATACATATGAGTTGGGTCAACTTGTACAACCAAAAGCAAAAGAAAGTGAGATCTCCACAAAAATTAAAAATGTAAATATCAAATAAACTTATAGAAGAAGATACTAAAAAAAACAAAGAAAGGTGTTATCTTTGAAATTCAAGGTTGATCTTAATGATGGAGGCAAAAACCATAAAACCATTTGGAGAAGACGCGACTTTGAAAATATGTTGGCGCTGGGAGACCATCGTGGATATTTTTTCCATAGACCATAGTACCCTTAAGATTATGTAGAAATCACAAGATCTCAATTTATTATGAATACTCTTATTTTATTTTGAAAACAGATTATCTTGAAATCTGCCTCCATTTGCAAAGAGTCTTCTAATAAGTCTATTAAATATAAATCTTCACTCTTTCTTTAATATCTTCTGAGTACTCCAATAGGGCACGAGAGAAAACCCAAATAAAACACAAAAGAAAAACTCTAGCAAAATACTAAAGTACAAGAAAAAACCCTAATAGGATAAAAAAAAAACTCTAGTAGAACACTAAAGCAAAACCCTAAGTACACACTCCAAGTAATTTGTTTCTTTACACAATTTGCAAGTTAGCATGCTAATTTAATAAGCCACTTTTGTTACTGAATTTCATTTAGTACTATGTATTTCAAGCAACCTCGGAAAAGAAATGTTTATATTTCAAGCATTGGTTGGGGGCATAAATTAGAATTATTATTAGTACCAGTAATAGTACCATATTTTTTTTAAGACCTAAGGGAAATGTCAGGAGCAACATTTTTTTATTAAATATTAGTTAACATTTTATTTTTATACTCTTAGGATATTTAGTTTAAAATTTATGATTTAGAATTTAGTATTTGTGTTGAAACTCGTAAGTGTTGGCTGAAAATAATAATTTTTTTTGTTTATGTAGTGTTACTAATTAAAAAATAATTCTAAAGGAATAGATATTGTCATTTTTACATGATAATGTCATTTAATTTAGAAAATATTATTCTGAATTTTAATTATTTATACATCTGTAACAAGATTTTATTAATTAAAACTTTAGAAGTTTTATTATTAAAATGAAGAAAAACAGAAATTTATATTTATTTCATGGAAAAAAAAAATCTCCTACATACCATGTATATATCTTTTACTCTATTTCTTTTTTCTCCTTTCAGTTTTTTTTTAAAAAAATTAATGGATAGGATTAGTTTATAGTTATACTTTTTTTCACCACATGTAGGTTTTTATTCTATGTTTTTACAGTAGTCTACGAGTTAAATATCATATTGATGCGAAATTTGACTCACCGCCCCTTATTTTATACAGTCATACAGTTGTGGTTTAGCTTGAGAAATCTTGCATGCTGCATATGCTGGATTCTTTATAAGTTTTCAGAAATTTCTAATATTTTAGAAGCAAAACTAAATTATACTTATAATTAATAAAATAACCATATAATATAAATAGTGATAATAAGTAGATACTATTGAATCACTACTTGCTAATATAGAAAAACGGATTAGTCTTATGTTTACACTACTTATAATCAAATTTTATTAATACTACTACTATAATCAAATTAAATTCACATTTATAATTAAATGAATGGAAAGAAGAAAATATAATGGTGGTGATTTTTTGTTTTTATTCAAAGTTTGATTATTACATTGTGAAAATTTAACTTATTTTACTTGTTAATTATTTTGTTAGAAAGACAAGTGTAAAACACAAATAGTCACATACAATAATATATAGTATGACTTTGGAAATATCCATATAGTTTGTTTGTTAAATTAAAATTTTTATTTTGATAAGATATTAAAATAAGTAAAATAATAATATTTTAAAAGATTTTTTTTTTTAAAGAAAAAGTGTTATTTTAACTTTTAGCATATACATACAAACACATTAAAAAACTGTTGAATTATTATGACAAAATTCTCCCATTAATAAATTATAAATTACATAAAATGATAAGAATAATTAAGTAAACATAACATAAAAAGAAATATCATTATTAATATGTTTTAAAGGTATCGGACCATAGGTTGAAAAAAATAGAAGAGCAGTAAAGTGAGAGAAGAGGAAAATAAGAAAGCTGAGAAAAACGAAAATCTCAACAAAATGTGTAACTGATCAATTGAGAAATACAAGTGTATAAGATAGTTGTATTTATAGAGTATACCTATACTATCTTCTAGAAGCTTATAGAAATATCTATTTTGTAATTAACTGCTGACTAGGACTATAAGCATTCTAATTAATCTCAACAAACTTAATTAACAAAACACACAAGCTACTGGTATATACACCAACATCATCTCTAGTTTTCTTCTTCTGTTCTGTTTCTACCATCAGTACCATCATCATCTCTAATTTGCTGTTTTTCTGAAATTCTTCTATTACCATCACTCTGCTGTAGTTCAATTATATTTGTTGAGCCACACAACGGCACAATGCTAAGCTTAGAACGAAAATGCAGAAAACTTTTAGAAGAAACAGCTTTGGTGAGAATATCAGCCACTTGCACTGCACCAGGGATGTGACTAACCCGTATATCTTTGCTATTAACATGATCTCTCACAAAATGTAAATCAACCTCAAAGTGCTTAGACTTTGAGTGAAGGATTGAATTGGCAGCAAGCAAAACTGCACTAAGATTATCGCAATACAGTATTGGTGCCTCTCTAAGAGGGAACATCAGCTCACTCATCATGTTTTTCACCCAAATTAATTCTGCTACTGTATCTGCCATGCTTCTATATTCTACTTCAGTACTAGAGCGTGCTACTGCTGTTTGCTTTTTAGAGGCCCAAGAGATGAGATTAGACCCTAAGAAAACGCAATAACCACTGGTGGATTTCCTATCATTAGGATCCCCAGCCCAATCCGAATCACTATATGCAGTGATTGCCATGGAATTTTCCTTCTTCAAATGCAAGCCAAAACTAGAGGTACCACTCAAGTATCTCAACACTCTTTTAACCATTCTCCAATGATTCTCACAGGGGGATTGGACAAATTGAGATAGTTTGTGAACACTATAAAAAATTTCAGGTCTAGTTACCGTGAGATATTGGAGACTCCCAATAACTGACCTGTATAGCTTAGGATCATGAAAATTTGGACCATCAAGAGCTGTTAGCTTAACAGTGGAGGGCAAAGGAGTATGGCAAGTTGAACACCCTTCCATATGTGTTTTCTTCAGAACCTCACCAATATATTTTTGCTGAGACAGCAGCAAACCACCATCAGTAGCTTTAGCAACCTGAATTCCAAGAAAATAATGTAAATCCCCCATATCTTTTAATGCAAACTTTGCATTTAGCCTCTGAATCACTTCTTGCACATGAGTTTCAGACTCTCCGGTCACAATTATGTCATCAACATAGACTAATACATATGTTTTAACACCATCAGCAACTTTAAGAAAAACAGAAATATCAGATTTCGTCGATTTAAACCCAATTTCTGTCAAACCAGTGGCAAGTTTGTGGTACCACTCTCTTGGAGCTTGCTTAAGCCCATAGAGAGCCTTAGTGAGCTTACACACTAATCCAGAATCCCCTTGCTCATACCCTTGTGGCTATCTCATATATACCTCCTTCATCAAATCACCATGCAAAAAGGCATTATTCACATCAAGTTGTTTTACCACCCAAGAATTTGACAAAGCAATTGATAGCAACAACCTGATTGATATAGGTTTCACCACTGGACTATAGGTCTCAGTAAAATCAAAACCTTGTCTCTGTGAATAACCTTGAGCCACCAACCTTGCTTTATATTTCTGTAGTGTGCCATCAGAATTATATTTGATTCTAAAGACCCATCTGCTGCCAATTGCTTCTCTATTAGGTGGGAGAGGTACTAACTCCCAAGTTTTATTCCTCATCAAAGCATCATACTCAGAATCCATGGCTTGCTTCCATTCAGGAGAGTTGAGAGCTTACTTCACACTTCTTGGCTCAACACTAGCCTGAAATGCCTTTGGCTTAAACACTCCTGCCTTGCTTCTAGTCACCATAGGGTGAGTATTTGCTGTTGCTGCTGACTGTACAGAATCTATCACTGGAACTACAATTTCAAAATCCTTAATTGGCATTGGAACAGGAATTGAAGAAATAGCTACTGGTACTTGATGAGAGTTGCTGCTAACAGTATCACTTGATGAAGAAGCATGTTGCTGACCACTAGATAATGTATGCACCTGAGACTGCTGCTGAGATACAAGAGAAGACTCTTGAATTGAAGTACCTGAAATCCTTGGAATCGTTGCAACTTGATGAACTTCTAATTCATTTGCAACTTGTTGATGGACAATAGGGGTTGCTGCTTGCTTGTAAGGAAATTGATCCTTGAAGAAAACAACATGAGGAGTCACTATAATTCTTCCTTGCTGAGTAAGACATTTGTAACCCTTTTGTGATGTACCATAGCCGATGAAAGTGCATGGAGAGGACCTAAAATCCAGCTTGTGCTTGTTGTAGGCTCTTTGATGCGGAAAACACAAACAACCAAATACGCGAAGATTCTCATACAGTGGCTTCCTACCAAACAGTTTCTCTGTTGGTGATACACCATTTAACACAGGTGTAGGTAAAATATTAATCAACTTTGCAGCAGTAGTAAAGGCTTCTCCCCAAAAGTTAGTAGGCATAGAAGCACCAGCAAGCAAAGTGAGTCCCATTTCAACAACATGACGATGTTTCCTTTCTGCAGAACCGTTTTGCTGGTGTACATGGGGACAAGAAAACCTGTGACAAATACCTTCCTCCTGCAAAGACTTTGACAAACTAACATATTCAGCAGCATTATCACTTTGCACAGCTTTCAATTTGGTGTTCAATTGCAATTCAACCATTTGTTGAAAATGATTAAAAACTGACTTTAATTGAGCTCTAGACTTAATAAGATATAACCAAGTAAATTTTGAGAAGGCATCAACAAAATTCACAAAATACCAATTTCCATTACTGTCAGAGACGGGTGCTGGACCCCAAATATCCGAATACACGAGTTCTAAAGGTTGTGTATACACTGATTTAGAAGAAGAAAATGGCAATTGGTGAGATTTGTCAATACAACAAGTAGCACAATCAACTTTATTTGCTGAAGAAAATGAAAGATTACAAGAATTCAAGACTTTTGACAAAACACTATGGTTTGGATGGCCTAATCTGGCATGCCAAAGCAACAAACTATGATTATTTCCTACTGAAGAAATATAGGCAGCTGGGATGAGCAGTTTGGAGAGATTTGCAAACTTATAGAGACCTCTATCAACATTCCCTTCAAGTACAACTTGCTTGGTGTCCTGAGATTTGATGCAGCACTTGTTAGCATGAAATTCAAAAAATACTTGGTTATCACAACAGAACTTATGCACGCTCATCAAGTTCTTTGTAATTTCAGGTACATACAATAGATTCTTTAATACTAGCAACCTAGAGCTCAAATCAGTTTTTAAACAAGATTTTCCAACAAATTGAATTTGCAAACCTGTTCCGTTGCCTATCACCACTTGTTCATCTCCTCGATAGCTCTCCTTCTCTGTTAAATTCTGTTCATCATGAGTCATATGATGTGTGGCTACTGAATCAGGATACCAGTTTGGATCCTGAACAGTGGAGGGAGTGGTCATAACATTGCTAAAATTCGCCTTAGGCTGAGAGACTTGTTGATTATTGTATTGAGTAGCATTATATTGATTGTTCCCTGAATAGTTTTCAGTGTATTGATCCTCACTGTATATGTACCAACATGTCCTAGCTGTATGACCATATTTTTCACACACTTGACACTGTGGCCTATCACCAAATCTGCCTCTATTATAGTTTCCTCTTTCACCACTATAGTACGTGCCATCTGACTGCTCTGCACCAGATCTACCTCCATTGAAATTGTTTCTTCCTCCTCTAAAGGATCTGCCACCTCTTCCTCTAAAACCACCTCTAAAATTACCTCTATCAAACTGTCCAGTGTCTCTGGAATTTTGTCCTTGACCATACTGATTATACTGAGCTACATTTGCCTGAATGAGCGTCTCTGACTTTCTGAACCGATTCAACATACTTTCATGAGCAAGCAACAAAGCTTCTAATTCACCAACAGTAATACTTTGAGATCGCGCTAAAACAGATGTGATTAAAGGAGCATAATCCTCGGTTAAGCCATGCAACATCGCATTAACATGATCGCTCTCCTTCATCGACTCTCCTACTGATGCTAACGCATCAATTGTACTCTTAATTGTTAACACATAATCAGTAACAGATGCACCGATCTGCACTGTGCTCAGTTTGTTCTTCAACTGCATCACTTTTGCTCGGATCTGAGAAGAGAAATGATCTTCCAATCTTTTCCAAACCTGATGTGTAAATGTACATCCAACCATCCTAGTAGTAAACGGCTTGCTCATCGAAGCTAGCAACCATGATTTGAGAAGAGAATCTTGCCTTTTCCATTTCTTATAACTCGGAGTCACTATAGTTGCTTCACCACTCTCCGATACTGTAAATTGCTGAGGAATTTCTTCGCCTGTGACATGATTCAACATATCATTGCCTTCAATTGTTGATAGTGCTTGATCCTTCCACTGCAAATAGTTGTCCTCATCCAATTTCATCGAGATCGGCGTTGCAATAAAAGAGTTCTGCTCCATTGTGTGCTTGCTTCAACGAGTTGCAAACTTCACTCACTAAAGTTTCACGGAAGCGATGGAATCTAAGCTCTGATACCATAAAGGTATCAGACCATAGGTTGAAAAAATAGAAGAACAGTAAAGTGAGAGAAGAGGAAAATGAGAAAGCTGAGAAAAACGAAAAACTCAGCAAAATGTGTAACTGATCAATTGAGAAATACAAGTGTATGAGATAGTTGTATTTATAGAGTATACCTATACTATCTTCTAGAAGCTTATAGAAATATCTATTTTGTAACTAACTGCTGACTAGGACTATAAGCATTCTAATTAATCTCAACAAACTTAATTAACAAAACACACAAGCTACTGGTATATACACCAACATGTTTTTTAAAAAATATTGGCAATAGTAACATTTTCCTTCAGAGGAAATGCATCGTAATAATGTATACTTAATTTCATGTCTGTTTCGGGGGTAAAAATGCGGAACCAGCAAACGCCCAATCAATGAAGGATTGGGCTGAGTCTTCAAGTCCAATGAACGTCTTTTGTCAAATTGTCGAGGGTGAGAACCTGCAAAATACTCTGATGCCTAAGTCAGACAGAGCTTTCGTAGAGTCTAAATAGAGTATAGTGATATTAGAATGATCAAATCTACAGAATTGAGATGGTATTTATTAATCGAAATATCACCCCGTTCTTTAGTAGTGGCGATAATTTCATTCCCTAAATGTAGGAAGTGTGTGTCGTGGTTGCGTTACTCGTCATCGTGGGTGAGTATGCTTCATCTACAGATCGTGGGTGGAGATTTCCACGTTTTCCGCGTTGTAGGTCGGTCTTGGTTGGACTCAGAGAAATGAGGTCGAACATGGAGCTTGGGCTTGAGGTGGATAAACTTGGACGTTGGTTCTTGGACTTGGGAGTATTCGGCTCAATAAATTTGGCCCAAAGTGTGAACACCGGGCTCCCTTCATTGGGTACGAACAAAGTCTATTTTAGACATATTTAAATTTAACAATAGCTAGAGCATAAAAATTAATATTTTTCATTATAATTAAAATGACTTTTTTTGGCATTTTTATTTAATTAATTTTATATTTATTCAAATGATAATTTTATGAAAGCGTTGAGCATTCAAATGTTGATTCCACGCTAAGTTGATATTTAAAACAACAAAAATAGAAATGTATAATTTAATACTTAAACACAGCTAAAATAGGAATGTATAATTTTTAAAATGTGAGGTAAAAAAAATAATAACCTAAAGTTATTTTTTTAACCTAATGTTTATGATTTTATTATGTAAATAATAACCTAAAGTTATTTTTTTTAACCTAATATTTATGATTTTATACGTTGGTGCTGATTTTATATAAAAATAGAATTATTATACAAACTTTCCATTTAGCGAACCAATGAGCAACCTTATTGGCTTCTTGATGGCATACTCAAATTCCAGCACCCAATTCCTCAGAAGAATTTAAATAAATTTGCTCATAAGGTCACTGTCACCACATTACCACATTTAATCCTCTTGGTATTATTATGCAATGAAAAAAAAACTCCAAACAATTAGTTTGACAATATGATTACTTTAAAACCACACTCCTAAATTAAGAGAAGACCCCTCCAAATCGCAAAAAATTCACACTAAAAGATAATCCACATGGAAAGCTTGCCATAGCAAGCCTTAATACAAACATTGAATTCTTTAAAAAACAACCAAATCCAGTAGTATTATATTCATACAAGAGGCTTGTATCACAATTCAATTTAATAACATAAAGAGGAGTAGATTTTTAAGTAGGACATAAGCCAAGAGAAAAGGTAGCAAGCTTTTATTCATACCCAAAAATTCCTAAGCCTAACTGTGTGCTAAGAATGTAACTTTTGGAGAAGAGCACGAACTTCCAGTAGTATAAGCCACACAACATCTACTTCTCTAAATTCGCCACAAATCAGCAGAAAAAAAATACTATTTTCCAACAAAAGCATATTTAAACTAAGAGAAAAAAAGCCATCAACAGAAAAAATGAGCCAAAACATTGTTTGTAACACCCTAATATTCAATAACCATGACGCGTACATAATCATTGAATACTAAGATATTACTACTATTATATCCAAAATAAATTTATTTGATAAGGTGAAAGTCAAAAATGGCATGATTACTATTCATCATAATGTTAGTACTTAGTACTATTATCAAAGATAATCGAATAGAAGTTATGTTAAAGTACTTTTCCAAGTATATGCATCGCGTTACATTAAAGAATAATATTTTGATATCATGTCGAAGAAGGATATTTTATCGATGAAGAAAAATGTTCGATAAATTATGGTAATCGAAAAAGGACAACACTCTTGTCAAAGAGGGAAAAAGATCAAACAGTTATCAAATATGTAGAAAGAAACCAACTTTGAAAGCCTTAGCAGTTATGACTCATGCAGAAGTTACAACTTACATACCCTGATGTTAGAAGTTAGAAGAAATAGTTTTTTACGTAGGTTACATTTAGTTATTTATTAGGATATTATTGTAATTTTTAATTTCTAGAATTGTTTATAAATAGAATCTTAGGATCGGAATAAGGGTTAGAACCTTGAAGTGCTCTATACATCCTAATCCAGAAATGGATACACAAAGAAAAACCAAGTGTTTCTTCCACCCATTTCGCTTTCAGTAACATTTCATTTATCTTCGTTCTTTTTATGTACGTTTGTTTCTTTCACTTTTCTTTTCAATTTCATTTCCTTTCTAGTTTTATTTAATTTATGTCCTTTCTTTCTTGTACTTTTGTTCATATTCAATTTAATGTCCATTTACATTTTCTTCCATTTTCCTTTCCATTTTTTTCATCTTCTTCATCCTTTTCTATCTTTATTTTTTGTTGTTGATAGTGTCTTTGGTGTGGTACCCTTCTTCCATTTTCCTTTCCATTTCTTTCATCTTCTTCATCATTTCCTATCTTTATTTTTTTTTGTTGATAGTATCTTTGGCTTGGTACTCACAACCATTTGATAGTCGATCATTTACATCAATAAATGATTAAAAATCTGTAAAACAACTATCTTTCTTTCTCATAATACATAATTAGCAATTTATTGAAACCGATATATATATATATATATATATATATATAT